>VXBZ01005927.1:83943-99072 GCA_013399135.1 Heliornis fulica | reverse complement strand
CTGTGGACAATCGTGTCACTAAAGGTGCTATGGAGACACAGCCCTGATTGCACCGAGCCCGGGCTCAGCGTCCTGGCGGGCGCTCAGCGGGATGAAGCCGGGAATAGGGGTTCATCAGTAGGGTGTTATGGAGCAGTGGCTTTCCTCCTGGATTCACCTCTCTCCTGTGTGCCCAGCCACCCTGAGGATGTTTCCCAAGTGGACATCAAATGAAGGCACAAGCAGAAGGATCAGCTTTACCCGCACCTGCTGCGTTACAGCGCGGTNTGATTGCACCGAGCCCGGGCTCAGCGTCCTGGCGGGCGCTCAGCGGGATGAAGCCGGGAATAGGGGTTCATCAGTAGGGTGTTATGGAGCAGTGGCTTTCCTCCTGGATTCACCTCTCTCCTGTGTGCCCAGCCACCCTGAGGATGTTTCCCAAGTGGACATCAAATGAAGGCACAAGCAGAAGGATCAGCTTTACCCGCACCTGCTGCGTTACAGCGCGGTGCCGCGCCGGCTCCCGCTCCCGACCCACCTCTCCAGCTCCGCCTGCCCCGATCCATCCCACGTGTCCAGACTCTGGGTCTCATATTAAACCCAGGTTTGATGTGCATTTGTGACACCCTCCTCCTGGGAAGCGCTGCAGACTACCCACAGGACACACAGAGATGAGGTAAGGCAGTGGCAAAGCCAAGTGCAGAGTAACTTCTATTTAACCACACTTTGTGTGGCTCTGCTCCAGCAGCAGAACCGGTTGAGCTGCTCAGTAAATGATTATCCATCCACAAACCACAGGGGAAAAACCCTCTGGTATCATCAGCACTCTCAGCCAGGGCAGGTTCACGGGGCTTTCATGGAGCACAACCTCCTCTGGAGCCCGGTGTGGGGTCCCCAAGCCCTGCTCCATCGCTGGCAGCAGCAGCTGGTGACGTGCCCTGTGTACAGGGGAGTGTCTGGATTAACGAGAAAATCACCCTGATATTTGTGTCATGGAGACTGGTGAGAAGTTCAAGGAGGAGGAGAAAAAGGGGAGAAAATTTTCAACCCCAAGTGGATCTTCCCCTCACAGCTCCAGTGGCTTATGGGACTCAGTGAGGTCATTCTTCCCCCAAAGAGCTGTGGGGGTGTGGGACAGGCTGCCCAGGGAGGGGGTGGAGTCCCCACCCCTGGGTGTATTTAACAGAGGTTAGATAAGGTGCTCAGGGAGATGGGTCAAGAGAGGACAGGGATGGTTGGACTCAGTGATCTCAAAGGTCTTTCCCAACCTCGTAACTCAGTGATTCCTCGGGGGTTTTCTGGTCCTTGGTTGCCTTTCATTAAATATTGGCCTCAGACAGAGACTGATCATGGTATAGCAAAGTAATTAGTGATCAGGTCACGTGGGCATGAACATCTGAGAGGGTGTGTGGGGGGGTGTCTTTTCCCTGCTCAGTAGCTGTCATCAGCCAGAGCGCTTTCGCTTCATGAATATTCCCAGGGATGATGAAGCCAAGGTGGGGACCTGCAATTGAAGGGATGTACCCGAGGAGGCCGTTTTAATTATTTCCCAAATGAGCACAATAAATGTAGGAAGTTCACATTTAAGGGGAAACCTCAGAGGAAGCCAAACATGTTAAAGGCAACACCGAGCTGCCCCAGCCCCTTGGCTTAGCGACACGCTCAGAGTGAGAGCGAAACAAATGCCACCAGAAAGAATTATTTTAAAGGGTGTAATATCATTTCATGATGTTTAGACAAGGGAATAATTGGACAACTATTTAATTAACCTATAGGACCTTTTGGGTTTTAGGTAGGTCAGTGTGGTTTAAATCTGTGGGTCCTGCTCAGAACCGGTTCCAACACTGATTTTTTTATCCCTTCAACGTTGTTGAGTTTTCATGTCACAAAAAATACCCTCCCCTTGTGAAGAACTTCTTGTAAATGCACCTTTAAAAGGTGCAACAGGAATGCAGTTCCCTGAGCTCGGTTCAATTTGCAGCATCTTTGGCCAAACCGCTGGATGAAGCCATTTATTGGCAGAGGTGGAGGGGAAGGTTGCGTCAGCGTTTAGGGCAGTAATTCCATTTTGCTGCACTCTGCTTGCTCTTGAATAACACACCCTGGCAGGAGAGTGAGGATAAGTTCTTAATTCACTGTCTTTATATATCACATTTTATATATTTTATATTAATATTTATATCTTTAAATTTGAGATGAGGGATTTAACGAGCTGCATCCCCGTTTTCCTTCACGGCATTCCCATTGAAAGCCATCTCCCTATACTTCCATTCCCAGAAATTTTCCAAAAATTGGGGTTGGTTTTGGGTATTTTTTTGCTCAAAAAGGCTTTGTACACCAAATCACGCTCAGTATTTTTATTCTGAGGATACTTAACGTCAAATCAGAAATTCATTCTTCTGTGTGGGCTACAAGGTTATTGCGATGCTTCAAAACAATTTTTACATTTCATTTACCACTACAGAAATGTGTCAGCAGTTTAAATTGACTTGATTTGTTTTTCCTCAGTTTTTCCTGTGGTTTCCAGTGAATCAACAGCTCTATTCATAGAGCTCATCAGATATCTGCTGCTGCTGCCTGTCTCTGACAAAACGCAGAGATCTGGCTCACAAGCTTTTCTGAAAAAGTAGGGATCACTGCCAGGAAATTCAGGGGAGCCACTTCTTGTCTTTTTAGCATCAGGTTGGAAACTCCATCCTTGGTTTTTATTTGCAAATCAGGCTCGTTTCAGGGTCGTTTTGCTGCTTGGTCCAGTGAGATGTCTGTGGTGTCCCATCAGCCTGGTCTGGGCAGCACGGGGCAGGTCACATCTCGGGTTTCAGGATGCATCTCTAACAGCATCTCATTTTTAGATCTTTTTTAAGGATGTTTCTCTCACAGACACGAAATAATTTGTGGTTTCTAGTGTTAAAATGTTGCTGTTGGGTTTCCCTGTGGGGGATGAAGTTTGATGTCCGTGCTTCTTCCTGCAATCAGCTCTTGCAAGATCTACCAGAACTAATTGGGGATGAAGCCTCTCAGGGCTTTTACCGGGTTCCCTGTCTCAGGAGATCCACTCCTTTGGGGTTGTTGACCTGGGGCTTTCAGGACAAGAAATTTCAGTGAGGTTTTTTTTGCAAAACTGCCTTTTGGTGGGTCTTTACGGCTGCGTTGCTGCAACTTGGGGGTGCAGAGGGAAGCAGGAGCTTGGGGGGATAAGCCAGGCCTTGCACCAGGTTGTTTGGACTGACCAACATCAAGCAGTGTTCTTGCAGAGAAGGAAAACTTGGAAAGACTAAAGGGAAGGGAGGTACCAAACTCCTGCCAAGGTCTGGCTGGGGTTGACATCCTCGGTGGGAAACAAAGGAAAAAGCCACAACAGCCGCCAATGCCCACTGAGGTCCTCTGATACTGGGCTGAACCTTGGCAGGTTTGGGGGTTTAATTGAGGGACTGGAGCCACCTCCCTCCATCTGAGCTTTCTTCTGCAGTGTACAGGAGCGGCATGACCGGCTCTCAGCTCATCCTTAACTGCTTCCCTCCATTTAATATGCATTTTTCCAGACTGTTTTATAACACAGAGTGAGTTATTTCTACAGCTGGTGGGAAAGCAGGTGCTTGGGAGCATCAGCACAGGGAACAAGGTTGGAAGAAGCTGGAAGAGAACATTAAGTGCCAGGGTGGGTTTTGCTGTAAAAGATCTCAAGCAGCTTTAAAGGCAGATTTGGGGCATCCCCCACCTCTCTGGGCAGCCCATTCCAGCCCCTCACCACTCTCTCCATGAAGAACTTCCCCTGATCTCCAGTCTGACCCTTCCCTCCTCCAGCTTCAATCCATCCCCTTGTCCCACCACTCTCTGCCCTTGGGAAAACCTGATTCCCTCCTGTCCATACACTCCCTTAGTTATTGTTTTGGAAGGCAAAGGTCTGGAAACTCACCAGTGTAAAGGGAGCTGCAGGCTCAGGGCAGTTCAGTGCCCGGCTGCCGAGGGACAGGGTAGATCATGGGTGCTAATAACAATCCCTGGGATGGGGTTCCAGAGCCAGGTCCTTAGACCTTCACTGCCCTTTGGGCCCCAAGCTATATCCTTCAGAGGGTGGATATTTCTGCATTTAAAGCTGATGTTGTGCAAAAGGGAAGATAAATAATCGTGTTGGCACATCTCTGAGGGATGGCAACGATGATGCCAGCAAGGGCAGCAAGGTGGAAAGCTTCTCGCAGCGTTCTGTGCCAGGCTGGCGTGGCTGGGCAAGGACAAAGACCCTTCCTCTTGCTATTTTACACTCAGCTCCGCTCCAAAAGGGCCACTTCTAAATCATCAGACCAATTCTGTATATGGAGCCTGCCAGGCTTCAGAGTAACTGGAGAATATTAAGAATAGAGGAGCAGGGAAGATAAACCATCTTGATAGCACTGTACATGCACTGCTTGATCTGTGCAGGAACGGGAACATTCAGGCACTTCTTCCAAAAGAGGCAATTAGCACTTCTTAAGTAGCAATATTATAGAATCATAGAATCATAGAATTTTTAAGGCTGGAAAAATGCAGTCAAAACCCAGAATTTGCTGCGTTCACTGCGGTCGGGAACGCGTGAGGTTTAATCACGACAACAAAACGGGTTTTTATAGGATGGAACAGATAAATGACTTGATCTCTAAACTTCTGCTGAAAGTTATTTAATGTAGAAACCCAAGTGAAGGACAGCAGCTTGGTGAAGATGGACAGTGGGTATTACTAAGCTCAGTGCAGAAGTTTCCATAGTTTTTAAAATTTCCTGTAGATCTTGCTCCAGCATCCTCGGAGTTGGTGTGTTTCCAGCGACACCATTTCAACACAGAATCACGGAATCATGAGTTTGGAAAAGACCATTAAGAGCCTCAAGTCCAACCATCCCTGTGGACATCCTAAACCATCTTCCTGAACACCTCATCTCCTGTTCTCCTGCTGCCTTCAGCACAGGCACCATAAACTCCAACACCATGAGCTCCACTGTAGCTGCCCCTTACCTGCCCTCTCTTCTCATCCCTATGTCCTGCTTTGTCTTTGCTCCCAATCCAGTTCTTTTCCCACAGTGTGTGTCCCCCCTCCCCTTACATTTTCCCCTGAAGTAGGGCTGTTTTCCATCAAGGACTCGGCAGCAGAGACAAATGAAGACATAAAAGCCCCAAAGGACCTTACACCACGTCTCTCTGGTCTCTTTGCTTTTTCACTTCTTCCACCCCTCTTTCTGTCTGGGTTTGAAGGCAACGAGCAGTTCCAGACTTGGTCCTGTTTCCTGTGAGTGTCCTCAGGCAGAAACTTACCCTGGAAAGTGCCCATCTCATCCTGATCTGAATGTCCCACTGGAACACCCTGGAACACGGATAGTGACAGGACACACCAGTGTCCGGCCATGGTGAGTAACTAAACCTCAGCTTTCTAAAGCTTTCTACTCACTGGGTTTCTATTGGAAGTCTGGTGGATACTGGGGAAATGAGAAGAGGAGACTGAGGGGAGACCTTCTCATTTCCCCAGCAAGGAGGGTGCAGAGAGGTGGGGTCGGTCTCTTCTCTCAGGGAACAAGCACCAGGACAGAGGAAATGGTCCCAAACTGCCCCAGGGGAGGTTGAGGTTGGATCTGAGAAGAATTTTCCCCCTGAAAGGTGTTGGAACAGGTTTCCACCCTGTCAGGTGTTGGAACAGGCTGCCCAGGACAGTGGTGGAGTCCTCATCCCTGGAGGGATTGGAAAGGCCAAGAGATGAGGTGCTGAAGGACATGGTCTAGAGGTGGCCTGGGCAGGGTCAGCCTGGGCTTGGACTCCATGAGCTCACAGGTCTCTTCCAGCCCAGGGGATTCTGTGGTTCTATGAAATTCAAGCGCAGGTTGGCTGTCACCTGGCACTTGAGACTTCTCCTCTATTTTCATTCCACTTTCTTGTGTTTTGACCATGCCAAGTTAAAGTTTTAAAAAATTTAAATAGCGAATGGAACAGATGTGCATCATCAGGATGAAGAGCAGAGTGGTTTTGGGTTTTTTTTCAGGAGAGAAATAGAGTATTTTTTCCTTTTGTCTCAGAGTTGTTGCAAAAACATCTGAAGGAGATTTTGAAATAGTCACACCACCCATATATATATCTCCAAACAAGAGAGCGTGCCCGCTCCCTTGTGCTGCTGCATAATGGAGTTAAAAAGAAATAAGACTTATTTCCATACTGACTCATTGCTTGCACTTTGTCTGGGGACTGTTGAATCGAGTTTCTCTTCAGCTGGTTGGGAAGCAGGGACAGGTGCAGAGCATCGTCCCTTTGTTCTCGCCGCAGATGCGGGCAGGGCAGAGCGCGATGTGTTTCTCGTCCATAAAGCGGCAACAGAATAAAGTTAAATTAAGACTAAAACATTTTTTGATGAATAAAGGCAGAAGCCCACAGTTCCAGGAAGAAAATATGTTCTGCAAGATACTGAAGTTTTCAGACTTGAAAAACATGAATCTGTTATAAAACCAGACATTTATAATTTAGTTTAATGGGTTTGGGGACTTAGGTGGCAACGGACAACGGTGTCGGTAGGGAGAAGGGAGATTTCTTCGCAGTTTGTGCCCCTTCATCTGCTGACTTGGGCACCTGAAGGCAACCACAGGAGCAGGGGAGGCTTTGAAGAAGCCCCAGCTACATGTGCTCTCTCCTCAGAGGTGATGTGGGTGCTGACAGAGCCTCGTCTCTCAAGCTCTTCTCTGCTCTGCAGCTCCAGTCTTGCCACCGAGCAGAGCGCGGACACGGCTGGTGCCTTCAAGTTCCCATTTTGGGGATGTTAGTGTGGTTGTAGCAGCACTACCCCCAGGTTGGTAGGAGCAGAAGGTGGCTGCTCCCCTCCCAGCACAGCTGCCCACGGTGGCACTGCTCTGGTGGGCATCACTGCAGCCACAAAATCACTCTGTGCAGCACATCCTTGTGCCAGGACATCGGTGAACATCGAAAGTCTTTTCGGCTGCACGGCGATGATGAACAATCCGTGTTCTCCTTTGCCTGGTCTCCATCCAGGCAGGAACCTGGTGGGAACACTTGAATCTGCCAGCAACACTGTGTGTTCATGGGACCTTCAAAGGCCATCCAGTCCCACCCTGCAGTGACCAGGGTCACTAGATCAGGTTGCTCAGAGCCACATCCACCCTGACCTTGAACATCTCCTACATGGGAGGTGTTGTCCAAACCTCCAGACCTCGGCAGTAGCTCTGTGCCCAGCACGTGGCGGGGTGGTACCCTCAGACCCAACCGCTATCACGGATGTTTCTCACCATGTCCTGCATTTCTAGACACCAGCATCATGTGGGAGTCGGGCAGGAACTGGTTTTCTCCTTCCACAAACATTATTAAGGTCCTGAAATATCCCTGTCCCATATCAGGAAGTTCAAAAACATTCAGTTTCTTTCAAGAGGTTTCATCACAATCTGATATTTCATGTGTTTGCTATCACCAAGCGCATTCTCTGTTGGTTTGGGGCTTTTTTTAATGCTTTAAATAGCTGCTTCTCATTTGGAAAAGGCTAAAATAAAGGGCTCTGTCAATTTCAAAATGCTGCCTTGAGAAAAGCAATTTAGTGAAGAAAAAAAACCAAACCCAAACATGAAAGAATCAATTAACCGATTTAAAAACAACAATGAGAAATTCCTGGGCAGCTCCAACATTGGCAGAGCTGGAAGAACACTTGTCATCCCCTGGGTTTGGGGACAGCCAGATTCTGGGGGGTGGATATACAAGCACAGGCTACGAAGTGAGGGAGAACCTGAGTGTCAGCTTTGGGTGGGTCCCATTTCTCTGGCCAGGGAGAAGCTGTGAGCTGTAAAAGAAACCCGGTCCGATGGCCCCGTTGCTTTCCCAGCCAGCACCACGCAGCGTCCCCAAATTCCTCTCCCGTGTAGTGACAACACATGCAGCCACTTAGCTGCTTGGCAACCCCTGAGGATGCTGATGAGACTCCTCCAACCCATCTGCTGTGTGGGTACCAAGGACTAATGTCTCCACTGGTGACAGCACAAGGTATTAGTAATGTGTGGACTCACACGTGCTCCCCCTGGAACTGCCGTGGCAGAGGGACTGCTCAGGAGAGCTGCAAACCCCTCAGTTGGACACCTCCTGAGCTGAAGTGTCTCTGAGGGTAAGGGATGCTGGAGGAGATGGAGGATGGAGCCACATCTCCTCCCAGCTCAGCGTGGTCAGCCCCATGTCCTGCCCTGCAGCAGGTAAGGAAAACCTGGCCAAGGAACGGGGCCGTGACCAGAGCTGCGTTTTGGGGTGTCAAGGAAGGAACTGGTGGACACATGGCTGCTTGGCAGGGAGGCTGTGTGCTCTGGCATGCAGGGTGAAGAGGACAGCCAGGCTGATGTCCTGGCCTGCACTGACACCCACCAGGCAGTGTTGGGACCTGCCTTGGGCAGCTCTTGTGGCAGCCAGTGGTTGATTTGGGAAGTACCAGCAGACTCTCTTTGCCCAGCAACCTGCTGGGCAGGTTGCTGGGCAAAGAGAGTCTGCTGGTCCTTCAACCTACTTCAACCTGCCACTGCCACGCTTTTCCCTCACTTTTTTTTTTCTTTTTTTTTTAATTTTGCATCCACCTTTGTTAATTGTCTGAGTGATTTAAGCTTGAGCAAGGCAGCAAACTGATGGAAAATGTTGTGACATTCAGTGACAGAGCCCTGGGACAGGCTGCCCTGGGGGTTGTGGAGTCTCCTTCTCTGGAGATATTCCAGACCTGTGTGGATGCCAGCCTGTGTGACCTGCTCTGGGGAACATGCTCTGGCAGGGGGTTGGACTCGATGGGCTCTGGAGGTCCCTTCCAGCCCCTACAGGTCTGTGATTCTGTGATCCTGGAAATGTTGGTGGAATATCACTCTTGACTTTTTGGGTGCTAAAAATCTTAATCCACATCCTCCAAACAAGGGACAAGGGGTGATGGTTTTAAAATAGAGGGAGGGAGATTTAGATTGGATATTAGGAAAAAGTTCTTTCCTGTGAGAGTTGTGGAGCACTGGAACAGGTTGCCCAGGGAGGTGGTGGATGCCCCTGGCTCCCTGGAGACGTTCAAGGCCAGGTTGGATGAGGCCCTGAGCAACCTGATCTAGTTGGGGGTGTCCCTGCTTCTTGCAGGGGGTTGGACTGGATGACCTCTGGGAGTCCCTTCCAACTCTAATCATTCCAGGATTCTATGATAAACCCTGGTTTCTCCAAGACAGCCCTCGGTGGGGGAGAGAGGATGTGATGAACGTGTCAGTGACAGCACCAGAGACAAACCCTTGTCTCTCTCCTGTCTGCTGACGGCCACAGCTCAGCACACAGATGAGAGCTGAGCCTCCCCCTCAACCCCACCCCAAACTGGCTGATTTCCACCAGCCTTGGCTGTGATTAAAGTGTTTCATGCACGGTAACGGCTGCCCTAATTAAATGTCGCTGGTTATTATTAAATAATGAAACTCGTTCTCCTGTGCTGTGCAGCTGAGATGAACTCACTGCTCCGAACCCTGGTGATCCCCAATTTTATGCTGAGGGTGTTAAAGAATTTTTACTTGTTTGGCCAAAAGTGTTTTAAATTGGGACCATTTTAACAGTCTGTGTGGTGAGACGCTGCTCTGGGTCACTTTTCATCCCTTCCAAGTGTCCCTCAGGCACCGGGAAAATCAGATACCGATCCCATTCCCAAGGGGAACAACTCTGCATTTGCACAAAGCTAAATTGATTGTGAGCATGCAGCCAGGCCCAGGGTGAATGTGAGCTTGTTATTTTGCTGGTGCCTCATGTAACAATGTTTTGATGAACGCTGCACAGCCGCCACACAACAGTCCCTGCGTTTCCCGAGCCGAGCGGAGCGGTTTTGGTGTATTAAAGATTCATATATGTTGAAATATTCACAGCATAAAATCTCAACACACACCCAGTTTTCATTTAAAATATTCCAGCCACTGGGTCAAAATAGAATCTGGGGATGGAGGAGGGGGGGAAGTGGGGGAAATAATGATAAGTTCACGCAGCAGTGCTGAAAATCCAACTTGTTTTTTACCACTCTGTTGCACATAGCCCTGGTGAATCAGAAAGTCTTGTTTACTCCTCATTCCATGTAATTTATTATCAGAGGGGCCAGCTGGGACTGCTGAGGCTAAAGGATTGTCAGCATTTCCATTACCAGCACTTTATAGCTCAGCCATAAACATTTACTCACAATTGTGATGGTCCAGGTCTTTCCTTAGGAAGGAAAAGGGTGTCAGGCCCCCACCCCCTCAAAAAACAATATTTTGAAGTGGTTCAGGAAGGATGAAGTTTTAGGAAGGCAAAAGGACAATAAAAAGTGTGATTTTGCTGGTGGTGGATGAATTTTTTGTATCTAAAGCACTGTGCAGAGACAGGGTGGTGGCAAGAGTGGATGTTCTGGGCTACTCTTACCTAAATGCTTCCCCAAAACCCCCCGAAGCTCCTGCTCCATTTGGCTGCTGGTGACACTGTGATGGGCACAAGTGACAGTGCCAACCACATCCTGGGATGCATCCAAAGGAGCTGGGCCAGAAGATCAGGGAGGGGATTCTTCCCTTTTGCTCCACTCTCATGAGACCTCACCTGGGGTCTTGTGTCCAGTTCTGGAGTCCCCATCATAGGAAGGACGTGGAGCTGCTGGGTTGGGGCCAGAGGAGGCCACAAGGATGATCCAAGGGCTGGAGCATCTCTGCTGTGAAGCCAGGCTGGGAGAGTTGGGGTTGTCCAGCCTGGAGAAGGCTCTGGGGAGATCTTACAGCCTCTTCCAGAAGGTACCTACAAGAAAGCTGGGGAGGGACTTTAGAAAGGGCCTGGAGTGACAGGTTGAGGGAGAATGGTTTGGAATTGGAATTGGATTGAGATGGGATCTGAGGAAGAAATTCTTCCCTCTGAGAGTGCTGAGGCCCTGGCACAGGGTGCCCAGGGCAGTGGTGGCTGCTCCCTCCCTGGAGGGGTTCAAGGCCGGGTTGGACGGGGCCTTGAGCAGCCTGGTCTGGTGAAGGTGTCCCTGCCCATGGTGGGGGGTTGGACCTTGGTGATCTCTGAGGTCCCCTCCAGCCCAAACCGTGTGACAGCACACCTCAGTGTCAGGGTTGTCCTCACAGCTTGTGCTTTACCAGGCTGCAGTTGACAGCAGAGCAGGTGGCACAGCCCAACGGAGCTCCCAGGGTGGGCACGACATCGTAGGAGCAAAACAGCTCCAGCCCCCCCACCACTAACCACAGGCTCTGGAAACCAGCAGCACTTCCCATCACTTGGGCAGGGGGGAGGGTTACCTGGAGGTGGGTAACCCACCCACACAGCCAGGGACTGCAGTGAGCTACGGACCTCGTGGACAAGGGGGTGTCGTGTACGGATCTTCTGCCCAATGATGCTCAGAGCCACCGTGTCCCGTCTGAAACTCATAATGCTGAGGAAGCTCTGGGGAGCCTGGGGAGGGGAGTGTGCTGCAAAATTAAATTGATTTCTTATTTAAAATAGACTTCCTGGGGCTTTGCTTCTGTGCCAACCGTGTGGTGTTGTGCTGCACCACCACAGTGCGGAGGTTTTGTTCTGCCTCTAAATAAAAGAATGAATATAATAATCTATAGAGTGGTGCATTGACTTGGTTGTCTCTGGAGAAAGGCAGTTAGCTCTGTTGGAGGCATTTTTATTACCTGGAGCCACAAAACAGCTCTGTGCTCACAAAACCAGCTGTGCTTTTGGCTGGTGGGGGGCTGTGAGAGGCCACTCAGCATCAGGCGTCTTCACGTGCAACTCAAAACGCAGAATCAAACCTGCAACCGACTCTTTCTTGCTGACACTGCACAGGAGCAGCCTCCACCACCACCACACCAGCACAGTCAGGCAGGAGCTGATCTCATCTCAAGGTGTTAAACACATGTTTAAATGTTTTTCTCAAGATTTGACCAAAAAAATGGATTTCAAAAAGTTTTTTTCCTGTATGGATTTCTGCGTCCCAGTAAAAGCTCCGCTATGTGCTCTGAGCTGTCAGACTTTGGGAGCTGATGATGCACCAGGATGCCACCAATATCTGTGGGAATGTAAAGAAGGAAAATCAGACAAAACACAAGAGCTGGGATTACACTCACTGGTGTTGTCAGGGGTATCCATCAGGGAATTCTGGAGTTTCCACAGAAAAGTTTGGGAAAGATCCTCTGCAGTTATTGCGCCGGCAGCATCCTGTGCTTCACTGCTGCTTTGCTCCTGACAGCACACAACAGATGCACAAGGACACATCATTCCCACCATCATTTCTCCCAGGAGCTGAAAAGGAACTTAATTAATTTTTTATTTTATTTGGGATCACAAGAAACACGTTGTTTCCAGCAGCTGAGGCTGTAATGAGGCTCTACATGCAGGTACTGGGCTGTCACTCCAGTCCGGTTCTCTGCCACGTGCCTGGTGGGTTTGGGTCCTTCCTCATTATTGAAGAACAGAATTAAAAAGGTACTTTTTGGTAGCAAGATCTCAAAAATCAGCATTTTTTACTTTTATTGACTATTTAATATTTAATTCAATGTCAGGGCTTTATTCCCTGGTTTTAATCTACTTTCAGTCCCCTGTTTGCAAACATGTGTGTAGATCCACGCCCCTATCCTGGTCCTGGGGAGAGGGGGGTGTACATCCCATCATCCCATCCATCCCACTGATGTCCACCCCGATCACCCCCATGGTCAGGGATGCTTCTCTGCCTGGTGGGGCTCTCGGTATGTAACTGGATCAAGTGTGGGCAGTCGAGGGAATATTTGGGATTGGTGAAACCACGGCCCTCGTGGTCTGGAAGAGCAAGGAGGACACTGTTAGCTGGGGAATTCAGGGATCTCAGGGACAGCAAAGCTGTGTGGCAAAGAGCAAAGAGAGGGAACAGGCTGAAATTGCAGAGGAGGATGGTGCCAATTGTCCCCTGAAGGAATTGATGCCCTGACGGCAGTGAGAACGTAGCGGGAGAGGGCACTGATTTTCCCATGGGGAATATGGCCAAGGGCAGGATGGCCTAGTGACATCCCAGCATGAATCAGATCAGCTTTCAGAGACAGGGAAAATCATGTTGATGGTAAAACAAGATGTGGCTTATAAAGGTGGTTTATAAATAATTACCATTTACGTGCTTTAAATAGCCTTGTCTCAGGAGAAGCAGGCACAGGCTGCAGGCTCAGCCCTCTGCTACAGGAGCATCGGTGCTGTGACAGGGTGCACAGCTGAACTGGAGTGAGAAGAGCCACTGCCAAGAGTTAAACCAAAAAATTACCCATGTTTGGAAACACTCAGTGAAGTCTTGGGGCTGTCCACCTTCTCCCGCTCACGGAGCTCATTTCGTGCCTGGCCAGGCTGGAATTTCTCCTGCTCCATCCCATCCGTCATGATTTTTATCACCATAAGCTTCAAAGGAGTTAGATTACTTCTGAATCCATCCCCAATTAATTACCTCTGCTGAGCATCACCGAAGGACCAGGTTTTATCTGGTTCTCTGCCCATGTGACTGATAATGGAAATCTTTGCCTCCCGGCAGCGTGTTTCGGTAGCGACAGCAGCCGAGTCTTCTGCTGCCCACGAAACTCAGAGAAACCCAGAGACATGACTTGTGTTTCCCATGATCTCTGCTCTTTAACAGCCCTCTGCATCCAATAAATCACAAACATCTCCCCTAAGTTCCTTGTGTATTTCTTTAAAGGTCTGAATGGTGAAAATCCTTATGGAAGCCACGGGAACATGACGGTAAACTGGCAACTAGTGGGAAGCAACACTGGCTTATGATTTTTTAATAATTTCTCTGAAACATTAAGAGTCACATTGCTGAAACCTGCTTATTTTCCGTGCACTGAGAGCTCATCAGAAGCACTTAAATGGCTAAATTGACCAGCAGGCCACATCTACTGGAGTAATTTCAAATGAAAAACATCAAGAGGCTTATTGAAAGGCAGATGCTCGGGCAGAGGCTTTTATATTTCTTGGATTTTCATCTTCCTGCCATGGAAATCATGGTTCAAGCCAACAGCTGTGATGGCAGCAGATCATGTCCCTGTGGATTGTAAGCTTGTAGCAGACAGAGCCCATTGGTCAGAAGCCTGAAATATTCATGGTGAGATGGGGGAAAAATTAGGACTTGGTCACCACTGAGCCCCTGGAGAAGGAAGAGTTGAGGAGTGGTCCTGATACTTCAAGCATCTCTCCGAGGGTCTGGTTCTCCAACCAACAGCACTGTTGCCACCAAGTGAAAGGAAAAAAAGTCACCCACAAGATGGAGAATCTCCCCTTCTTTTCTGAGGCTGCTAATAAAAGAGCTAATTATTCCCAATATTGGGGTACTAAGAGAGCAGACTGAGTGGGGGCAGCTTCAGGGGTTGGCATTGTTCAGCTTGGAGAAGAGGAGGATCAAGGAGGACCTTATAGCAGCCTTCCAGCCCCTGAAAGGTGCCTATGAGAAAAATATTTCATTTTAGTACCCAATCTCTTTCCTGTTCATAGTGTAAACAAGGAAGACTGGAATTCAGTCTCCTGAAAATTCTCAGTGAAAAACCTGATACTTTTAAAAAAACAGTGTTTGTGAATTAAGATCTCCAGAAATATTTGGCTCAGCTGCTATAAATACTTTATGAACATGTGTGCTCTGTCAGAGAGAATAGGAACTTGCTGAGCGCTGAGGAGGGCGGCAGAAACACACATGAAAGATTCACATGCCAGGACGCAGGCCCCGGCCACGAGAGCCTTCTCGTGATTTTTTCAGTTAATGGGACGCTTCATGGACATGTTTGTATCCTCCCTTGGCTAAAAACCTGGTGTAAAGCATTGCTGGATGGTTCCAGGAGACAGGACTCCCAGAGGTGAGGAACTTGGGATTCTGGGAAGGGCATTGTGTCACTGTGAGTGAAACACTGGGAGCTCTGTGTTGGTGCTGGGGTCTGTCCTGTTTGCTAAGGAGTAAACATGGGGCATGAAGGGCCATGCATGGCTTGTGGGCCAGAGCTCCAGGCACCCAGCTGGAGATGGGGACACTGTTTGTACCCACAGGTCCCTCATCGAACAGGGAATGAATCTGTCTGGAAATGGGAAAAACAACGAAGTAGTAAATCAGTGCTCTGGGATGGGCAGATCATAGAATCACGGAATCGTGGAATCGTGGAATCATAGAATCATGGAACCATAGAATCATAGAATCATGGAATCATGGAATCAT
>VXBZ01005927.1:50529-83744 GCA_013399135.1 Heliornis fulica | reverse complement strand
TAGAATCTCAGAATTGTTAAGGCTTTAAATTACCCCGAAGATCATCCAGTCCAACCATTAACCCACCGCCACCAAGTCTACCCTTAGACCATGTCCTCAAGCACCGCATCTCCCCGTCTGTTAAACCCCTCCAGGGATGGGGACTCAACCCCCTCCCTGGGCAGCCTGTCCCAATGCCTGATGAGCATTTAGATGGATAGATGGAACGAAGTGTGTTGTTTTCAGGCGCTGTGTGGGTACGGGGCACCGCTTGGCCCCGCGCTGACACGTGTTGGGCATGTTCTCTGTCCATTGTGTGAAACACAGTGCACACATGTTCTAGTTACATGTCAATTGCTTTTAGTTTATTGAAGGAGAAGCTCCAGCCACACCTGGCTCTGAATTCCCTATCAGAGCCTGATTTATATGAAGGGATCCATAGCTGGGTACTCCGGGCAGGGGATCCATCCGCAGCCGTTGGGGCTGTCCTGGCTCTCACTGCATTGACATGATTATTTATTAATTTATTAATTTTAAGGAAAATGAAATCTTCCACTTGGATGAGCACAACTTCCCATGAAAGTGTCAGTGCTTGAGTCGTTGACTAATGCAATCTGTGAACCAGAACATTTTTCAGGGAGATTGCTTCCTTCTGGGGAGATATGCAAATAGAGTCTGCTCTTTATTCAAATATCTTAGGAATTATCAGCAGGAAATTAGTCTGAGGTTGTCCCTGCTTCGTTATACAAGCACACTGGCAGCATGTTAAAAGCAGTTATTTATAACACTTAATAAGTCAACTCAACAAGGGTCAGATAATAGAAATGGGGGCACTGGATTGAGGCAGACAGAATTCATTAAGGATTAACATCTGTCCCGTAGTAGGAGAACACAGAAGTAGTCACTTGGCCTTCCCTAATTCCTGTAAGATAAACATCCTTCAGAGCTCTCTGGTGTTTCATTGGCTGTCTGTGCAACCCCAAGGGGGCAGTGAGTATTGGTGGGGACCCTTTAAGGTCAAGCCCTGGGGTTTTATGGAGCAGCAGGGCCCGGGAGGTGATGAAGCACCAGCCCTCAGCTCTCTGACACTGTTGAAACTGGCAGCCTGTGGTGATCCAGGGGCCAGAAAGGGACGGTCTCATCTTCAAGGGGTGTCTCCAGCCTGATCATCATTTCAGCAGGTGCTTTGAGCACATTCCAGAAAGCACAAGGTAATCAAAAGCCAACCCTGGACCAGGAGCTGAGCTGGAGCAGCAGCTCTTCCAAGGATGCTCCAGCACCAGCAAGGAGACCTGGGAGCCACAGAGGCGAGAAGGACGCACCTTCAGGAGAAGGTGTGTCCTGAAGGGCTGGTGTATGGTTGAACAGCAGCAGGTGATGGCAAGGTGGCAGATAAAGGGAGAGAAAACGTGTTAGGGAAGTGTTCTCTGTTAGGTGAGACACTTTGGTGGCCACTCCCCCTGCCTTGGGGGCATCTCTCCCTCCCTACAACCAAAGATAAGATCTTTATTACTACAGGGAGGGCAAAGGAAGAAGAGATGACTAAAGGGGGGAGAAGTAGTTGTTATAGGCTGAGCAGAGGAGAAAGAAGCATTAGTGGCTCATCTGTGTTGCCTTCCCAGGGCATTGGAAGTCCTCCCAGGTCAGGCCAAGGAGATGTGAGTAAACAGGACACGTAAAAGTTGTGTTCCTTCAGTTTCTTTGTATTTAATGAGCGTGGTGATGGGACATCACAAACAGGTTCTCTTGGCCCCTGTGCTCAGCAGAAGACGTCAGCAGAGGTTGCAAAGCGTGACCTGCCTTGAGACTGCGAAAGGAATAGGTTTCTCAGTGACAAATGCCAACTCTTTGCTTAGCATTTTATACAAGGTTGAGAAATTATCTCCATGCATTTGTCTAATTAACCTACAGGCTTGTCAAAGTCGGGTTGCTTTGACAGTGGAGGAGCTCTAAAACATTATTACTGTAGCTGTAAAACTCTACATGAGGCTGTCGTAGCCCTGTCAGCCCAAAGCCTCATCCTCTCAATGGCAGCCAAAGGAAATGAGCACCGAGCCCCGGACAGCAGCACTGCCAAGGGCTCCCTGCCCGGCGCTGCTGACTCAGCACCGTGTCCTACAGCCACACTGGTGTGCTCCTGCCATTTCCAAGTTGGCTTTGTTTCCCTGGATGGCTTCCAGCCTCCATGTCCCATCCACTGGCACAGCTCAGGAGCACCAGGACTCTCGGAGCACCTGAAGGCTGTATCCCAGCAAAGGCAGCACGACCCCAGACCCCTTTGATCATTTCATTCAGCAGAGCAAACCTTTGGCCAGACGAGTGGTCTCTGGCAGACCACCCTCCCTCCCTACAGGCAAATCCATGTAGGCATCTCCAAGGCTTTATGGGGCTGCCCAGGATGTGGAATGGCTATTGCCACGGAGGGCTGGCTTAGCAGGAGGGGGGGTGCAGGGCTGGTGTGACTGTTTCAGTGATGAATCCTTGCTAAATTGCTGCAGGTGCTTGGAGAGTAAGGGAAGCATGTGGCTAACTCAGAGCACAAGTGGTTGGCTAGGAGTAGGCTGGCCAGTGATCTATGGGCTGTGCTGTGGAGAATCACTCCTGCTCAGACAGCATTTCATCACAGGAGGAGACATTCCCCGTGTAGGGAGGCCAGGCCACGCAGGGGAAGGGGGCGAAGGACCCCAGCGTGGGTTTGGACAGTGCCAACCAGGAGATGTTTCCAGTCCAGGCCTGTGAGGAAAGCCAAGATAAAAGGCTTCTTACTGTGTGTGTTTTAGTCTACAAACTGGGAAGGAGAATCCTGAATCTGATTGTTGTGGAGGAGACATTCCAGACCCATCTGCACACCGACCTGTGCGACCTGCTCTAGGGAACCTGCTCCATTGGGGGGTTGGACTCGATGGGCTCTGGGGGTCCCTTCCAACCCTGACAGTTCTGTGATTCTGTGGTTAAGCAAAATTATTGGCAAGTCTGTTTTAGGACAGATTTACCTTTCAACATTTCTCTCTTCTCAGGCATGCAAAACCCTGTGGAAACCATCAGCTCCATCGCTCGGCCAGCTTGTCCTCCAAGAGGAGAGCCAGGCTGGCGTCCAGCATCCCTCTCTGGTCACCATGACAACACGATTGCACAGGACCGCAAAGAAAAATCCTTTGGAAACCTCTGGAGCTCAAGAGGAATCTAAATAATTATCAGCCTGGACTTCTGTCTCCAGGGGCAACTGCGAAGGACCACGGTGACGTGTGCTCTGATGTCAGAGCCCCAGCAAACCCACCAGAGGAATTCGCCGTCGGTGGCACTGCTGCCAGCTTCTGGCTCTGTCCCCGGTGCCACCGTGTCACGCCGTGCATGACAATGAGCGGAGGAGAGGCTGGCTCGGCAGCAGGACCCGAGGCGCTAACGGATGTCAACAGCTCGTAGTAGAGCCTGTGGTCCTGCATCCTAATCAGGCGCCCAGGGCAGAGGAGTGAGTGTGCAATAAAGATCATAATTGCCCTGTTTAAGGGAGAATCAAGGGGCTGATGGGAAGCACACCATGAGCATGGCATAATGTCACTCCTGGTGTGCCTGGACGTGGGATGACGGGGAAACGCGGAGGTGCCGGTGACCTGTCATTTGTGATACTGGTGTCCTGGGTATCCAGCTGGTACGGACTGGAACGACTTTCCTTTGGAAGGTGGTACAAAACCAGTGTCTGACTGGGAACATCACTTTACCCCGTGGCTCCAGGCGCTCCCCACACTCGGTTCTGCTCTGGGCACCTGTGGGGTGACCTGCCCACATGCACTGAGCACTGTGAGGCAGCACACCACAGCCTTCTGCACTGTTTTATCCCCAATTTCTGATTATTTTGGTCTAACCCTGACTTCAGGTTATTTTGGTCTCATCCTGCCTTCAGATTTTAAGAACAGAAACCTTTTGACCTGGGACCATGGGCTTGCTGCAGTGGTTCTGAGCATCACTAGTGAATCACTTCTAAATCTTAGGGCACATGTTGTGTGTGTAACACATTCAGGCAGCATTTTGGGGTCACCACAGCTATTTAGAGCAGTTTAATTTTAGGGGGGTGATGCTACCCCAGCAAGACAGACTCCTCCTGACCTTACTGTGCCCCCAGCCCCAGCTGATCACTGTTTGGAGGGGCCAGGTGGGCACTTTCACTACAGACATCGCAGCTCTGGGCTCAGGAGGTGAATTTGGGGTTCATTAAAGCAAAGACCAGAAGTATCAGGTGAGCAGATACACAGAAACACAGATACAGCAGAAGCACAGATCTGAGCCCAGAGTTTCAGCAGCTCCTCCAGCAGCAGCCACATCTTTCTTTTTTCTTTTCTTTTTGAATATTTTAGCAAGAAAAAAAAAAAAGAGAAGTAAAGGTTGTGCTCTGCCCACTCATAACACTGAGCTGGGAAATCCCAGGGATGTAGAGTGGAAATAACCGGATATAAAATGACAAAGTGGCATTATTATACATTATAGACTAATTTTTTTCTGAATCAATACATGCCAGAAAGCATTTTATAGCCCAGAGCTATCAGCAAAGAAGTTTCCCCGTGTCACTGCCCTGAGTTCAGCCGTTTGGTTTCTCCCTTCCGCGGTCGGCACCAGTCGAAGGAGCTCCCAGGGCAGCAGCCACAGGAGCCTGGAGAAGAGCAGGGTGTCATAGAGGAAGGCAACACCCCCCCACTGCTCATTCTTCTTGACCAGGGTGTGAAGATCTCTGCCAGGGAAGGGGATTTAGCCCAAGAGAAGAGCTGTGAAGCTTCTGGGCGATGCTGCTGGATGTGTCCGCTTCTACACGCGGGTTATTTGGGGGAGCCGGGAGAACGCTGCCGTTGGCTCCCAGGTCCCCTCGGTGAGTTTCCACCCTGATTAACAAATGGCTTTGCCCAAAATAGCATTCCTCATCCTTCCTGAGCTCCTCTCTGCGCTGCTGTCTCGCCTCTAAGCCCTCAGTGAAGAAAGGCAGCAGAGCTGGCAAGAACAGAGAGCCCCCAGCACCCTGGTTTCATCTTGCTGGGCACCAGGGAACCCTCTGGGAAATAACTCAAGGTGAACACACCCCATGTCCCCCCTTGCCTGGACACAGTGTCAGGGCAGGACAAGTCACTTTAATTATTGCTTGATGGACCAAACAGCACAGGCACACCCAGAATGAGCCAGCAAACCGGCTCAACAGGCATTGGTGCTGCTGCACAGATCTCCAAACGTTTACCTCTCATGCTGGTCACACCTCTGAGAATCACCCACATGCCCCTGCACTACTCTCACCTTACAACCAGGAGCAGCCAGCCCTACTTTGCTACTGACAGCCTCCACAGCAGCTCCCTGCAGTCAGGGGTCTCACCTCAGCACACCTCCTTGCCAGCAGATAAGGTGATGCAACAACCCCCCCAGTGCTGGAGGATTACTACAATAAAACTTCTTCAGTGACATTCTAGGTGTGACATCAAACACAAGGTCAGCTCCTGCAAGCAAAGGTCCCTTGCCAGGAGCTCTTGAGTGGATACAGGTGATAAATGACCTGGCTGCTAATTAAAGCTGATTATGTTCTGCAAGAAATTGCTACCAGGTGTACTGGGGTAAATAAAAGGAAACACTGTGGTGGTGGTGGTCATTCTCTTTAGAGAGCCAGGAGGAAGAGCATGGTGGGTGAGAAGCAGTGACTGGAGGTAGTTTTTTTTTTTTACTTTTAAGAAAATTGTCTTTATATGCTGGAGCTTTCTTGCTTGTGCCCAGTGATGTCTCCTGGCTGGTGCTGCAGGCAGATGTTCTGTTTTCCTTGGGGATTTGGTTGTTTGAGCAGATTTACACATCTTTTGGTCTTGCTGCCTTTATATAATTAAAAAATAACTTCAAAGCTAGGAAATCTGAGAAAAGCTTTGGTACATGAAGTGCTGGGTACCATGTCTGCTTCTCTCAGGTTACCTGCCTGGTGTGACACAGCCTGGGCCTGGTTTACACCCTTGGGTAGCTGCAGGAGGATGGGAGAAGATCCTCTGCCCTATCACGCAGCTCCCATCTGGGGGGTAACAATGCCTCTTGGTGAGGTTAAAAGCTGCATTGCAGCTCTAAATGAGCAGAAATTACCCTTTCCCATAGGATGCAAAACCTAATCCTGCCCCAAATCCTCTGAGAAGTTGAACTCCCCAAACCAGGACAATGAAACTCTTTGAGGGGTGTTGGATGGTGGGTGAAACTGCAGCTGTTACCCCTGGGTGATGAAACAGCCCCTGAACTCTCCCTGGCTGGTAGTGATGATCTTGGAGCCTTTGCATCCCCTTGGCAGCTCATGTTTTCAGTGCTGTGGCCCATGGAGTGACTGTGGGGGTGTGGCTGCTCTGAGCCATCCCTTATACTGGAAAATTAATGATTTTTTTGGCAAAAGTCACCAGAATTTTTGGAAATACTCTGGCTGTTAGGGATACTAATGGACAGGTGTCTGTTTTCCTGCTTGGGCCATTCCCTGGTGAGGGATGCCCTGTGATCTTGGCTTCTCAGGAGTGCCTGGAGTCAGCCTGGCTCCTACAGAAATGGAGCCATGTGAGTGTGAAGAGGCAAGTTTGGTGTTTGGGCACATGTGGTGCCACATCTGCACATGTCTAATTTGATATAGAACATAGAAAAGCTGAGGTTATAATATCCCAATGCAAATTCCCTGTAATGTAGAAGATTCTTTGCTTTCTGCCTTGATCAAGCTGTGAGCTGTGCTTAGGGACAGGAGGGTTTGGGATGATGTTCCCTGGGGGTGCCAGGGCAGCCCCTCCTGGGGACAGCCTCTTGCATCCTCACCTTGCTTCCCCCACAACTGCTGGGGGGGAGTTTTCCCTCTGCCTCCAGCCAGAGCAAGTGGCTGTGACAGGGTGGGTGAGGGGCAGTGTGTAGGTCTGGTACTTCCCATGGGTCATGGATTGTGTTAGTTATTGTGGCTGCTCAGGCTCATTGTTACCCCCCTGTAAGGAAATGTGTGCAGGGGCTTCCCTTTCCCCTGGGCACAACCAGCTGCTCACATGGTGGGTGTGGGACTTCAACTGTTCTGTGTTACCCCAACTATGTAAAGGTTTTTATAATTTTATGTGAAAGGAAAGGGGAAAATCCCCCCCCACTATATGCATAGCCCAGGTGACAGGCTGTGGCTCAGCTGGGAGGAGCCCAAGGGTGAACCTGGGGACAGATAGGGGAGTGGGTGTGGGGGGTGCCTCCTGGGTGCCATTCAGTATCCCTATGGGTGTCTTTTGCTTTCCTCATTGCATCTGAATGCCAGAACTAAGTATCTAGAATAACATGCAACAGGAATGTGTGTCACAGCCAACAGCAACCACCTATCAACCTGACCTGGTGTGTCGTGATGTCCCAGGGTGTCAGGAAGTTCCTTTACTCAGTGTTGTACATAAAATTGTTATTTGGCATTGAAATCCTTAAGAGCTGCTCAGGTGACTTGTATGGCAATGTTACACTGTTGCTTGTTTCAGGGAAACTAACAGAGCTTTTAAACAAGTCTGGGAGCAGGGCTGGTGATGTTGGTATTGTAATTGCCTTCCATTCAGAGCTATTTGTGTGCACCTCATTGCTGGGGAGGAAGTTATGGGGTTTTAGCTCGTTTTAGGAGAAATCTCCATCACCCAGTTACTGTAGGTGTGTGTTTATCTTATCCAAGTCTCATATTGACCATTGTCTGTGCCAGCCTGATCTGCCCTGGGGAGGGATTGACAGGTGTTGGATGGCTGTGGATACTCACAGGGTTCCACTTCCAGCCTTGGCACGATTTTATTTGCCCCTTTTTGAAGGGCTGTGATACCCTCCTCAGAGGTAGCTATGCTCAGGTTAAAAACAGTAATGTGACACAAGCCCTTCCTCTTTCCAAGCCTTAAAGTCTTGTTGAGATCTAAAATGGATGGAATTAGCAAAGCTCCTCTGATGAAAAACAGGCTGTAAGATCTAAGTCAATAATACCCAATTCCCCATCCCTATCTCAGCAAGATGTTCCTCTAAGGAGAGGAGATTGCTGAACCTTTGGTGCCATAGTGGGGTAAATTTTGATCTTAATAAATCTGGTGGGGAATATTTCCTTGGAAACAGGACTTTCTCTGTGTGTATTGTCTCAGTCTAGCAAGAAGTTGTGTTAAAAGAAACTTGCATTAGTTGCTGGAGTTTGATTTCCAGGGGTTTCCACATCACTGTGCTGTCACAGAACTCCTGCCTGGGGAAGGGAGGATTTCTGGAACACCTTTTCTTTTGCATTGCATATAAATCTTTAAAACTACTTTATTGAGAAACCATTTGGCCACTCCCAGCCTGTGGGGTGTTGCCTGTGGCTCAGCATCCCCCTGGGATTCATCCCCTCCCATGCCTACTCCAGGGGCCCTCCAGCACTAATTCAGTTCTGCAATTACTCCATGTCCCTTCCCCAAGCAAGAGGTGAAGTGCAGCTCGTTCAAGCTCTGCTGAAGGGTGTTGCTATTTCTGGTCTTGCTGTGGAGCCTCTGTGCTGCTCAGCACGGGCTCCCAGTGCTTACCAGTGAGAAATACCTGCAGGCTGGTGCACAGCCTAGGAGGGAGATGTGAGCTCTTAAGGTTTGGGTAAGGAGTGGAAGGAGTGTGTTGCTCTGCCCTTGAAATAAGCGGGGATGTCTGTGCTAGCACTCACTGCTGCCCTCTCCCAAGAGAGAAAACCACCTGAATCATTCATACACTGCAGCTCGTGTCCTGAGTGCAGTTCTTGATGCCTTCCAGTGGGGTGGCCGTTAGAGCAGAGCTCTCCGTGCTTTAAGCAAAACCAGGCTGGTGCTTCCATGCATCGGTGTCGTGTGCTGTTAATCCATACCCACCAGTCCCTGCCTGACCCCGCCGTGGATCAAGAAAAGGTCGATAGGATTTCAGTTTATATAATTTATTTGTAACTTCAGATGCCTTTAAATAACAAATTAACTAAATTCTCTGTTATTCTGACTTAAACATAATCCCTTCTTTCCTTGGAGTCTGGGAGCACGAAGCTCTTTTTACTTTTAAAATTCAGTGCATGGTTGTGAGAGGGTTATTTTTTAACCCCCAAAGTCTCCGTATTTGGTGACTGAACACCCCAAATATTTACTATCTCACAGGTGACAAGGTGGGAAAGGCCAGCTTCATTTATTTAGCCTAAATCCTTAGGCAATACATGGACTGCCCCGTTGCCATTTAAATATTTATATAGACTGATCAGATGCTTGACCTGTTTCCTTCTATATTAAATATCCCCTCCTTGCTAAATCAACACAGCTTCTTGCATTTATTATGATTGAGAGCTGAATCCAAGCTTGCTCTGATTTTGGGGGGTGGAAGCATGGAATTTTTCCACAAATAATCCTTTGGGCACCCCAGAGTGGATGGCTCAGTGATGCTCAGCATTTGAGTACCCCAACCCCAAGAGTGACCTGGATTGAGTAGTATTTCCCTGGCTCAGCAGTGAGCCTGAAAACAATAAGAAAATTTGTAATATTAGGAATTCCATGGACTAAAAATAGTCACTTTGTGACCTTCATAACTGGACTTTGTGAAGAAGTGGCAGCACATACCTGTAATAAAAGTGCATTGCACCGGGCTGCAGTTCAGCTGCGTCATGGCCAGAGGACACAGTTATATTTTATTAATTTTTCAGAAAAATATATGGTAGCTGCTGTCTAATGAATACTAATAGAACCTTTAAAGCTCATTTACTAAATACATACAATTAAAGGACAATGAGAGGCATTACTTACCGAGCACATTCGAGCATTACTGAAATATCCCCTTTGTTTATTGAAATAATTGCAAAATAAAATACATCAATTGCTCCATATTTATAAATTCAAGAGCTATTTGGGTCTGCACACGCTCTTCCTAATGTGTAATGAAGGTTATAAAAGGAACGAGCATCTTAATGTAAAATACAAGGAAAACTCTAAAACTGCATGAAATGTGAGAAATAAGACCTTGTGAGTCAGTCATTTACTCATGTTCTCTCTCACCAAAGTACATGGGCGATGATGTAAACGGGATGTGGGAGGATTTAGGGATATTTATGAGCAGGTGTTCTTCAGCTGGAGTCAACTTTGAAAGAATGACCCTGGGGGCAGGGCAGTACCACCTTGGGTGGGTAGAAGAGGTGCTTCTGCAAGGTGTCTTTGGGTTCACATCACCCTCAGGGCCAAGTTTATCTTGTAGAGTGATTGGTTTATTTGACAGTCCCAAGAAAGGTTCTGTCTGGGTTACATCCATGTCAGTTGCACCCTAGGCACCCTGTCTCACCTTCTGAGAGGTACATAGAGAAGCCACAAGCAGGTTGTGATGGTCTGTTGGACCCCTTCATCCCTGCCATGCCCCCAGGTCTTCCTTGTGGGGAACTGGAGGATGAGCCAAAGCCATGCTGCTGGATGGGGTGATGGCACCTGACCTTCCCTCCCACTGCCTTTCTTGGAATGGGGTGGGATGTGTGCAGGAACAAGCGTCCTTGAGCCCCAACCTTGCAAGTTTTCCAGTCAAGAGCCCTCTGCTTCCTTTATTTGCAGGCTGAAGACACTTGATGTTGTGCCATGTACAAAGACAAAAAGATAAATCAGCAGACAATTTTTGGAAGGCTTTAGACCAAGGAACAGCTGCAGCACAGCAGTTAGTGGGGTATTGAGGACTGTGGTGGTTGTAAAGGGGTGTCAGAGGCGGCTGAGTCTGGGGACACTCTGCAGTGTGATGGATGATGGGCAGGGGGGATAAATATGACCATCACCAGATGAGTAAATCAACCTCACTGCATTTACACCATGGAACTGGTCTCTAGAAGAACAATCCAAAGTGACATTCTTTGTCTTCTGCTGAAAAACATCCACCAGCACTTGGATTTATTCCTGGGGCTTTGGGCACATCTCTGTAACATCTATATCCCACCAGCCTACACATTCCTGCTCTACAGCCGTGCTGTCCCACCGTGGCAGCCCTGCTGGATGCTCCAGTTATCATCTGGGAGTGAGGTGATGCATCTCTTCCAGACACTTGTGATTTGCAGCAGCTCTTTAGCCATTTTCTTTAGTTTTTCAACTGATTTCTCTGGTTTCACAAACACTGTTTCTGCTTAAAACCCCAACTTCATTTTATTTCCTTCATCCTTTCATCTTCTTTCCCTGAGCTCAGAAACTGCCATCTGCTGCCCACTGCTCTGCAAGGGGATCAGCCTCTCAAACCACAAGTATCACCCCAAAAGTGCTGCCAGCCACAGCCAGGTCACAGTGACAGTGTCTGTGAAACAGATGGGTCTTGGTGAACATCCTCAGACCCACCAGCCAACCCAGAGTGGCTGCTCCTGGGGTGAAATGGCTCAGTCAGCCTGCAGAGCTGACCTGCACAACCTTCAGGACAGGGATTCAGTAACTTTGTGGGGTTTTCTTCTTCCAAGGATTGTTTCTGAGCTCATTACAGAGCTGTTTGCTTCTCACTCAGAAACTAATACGATGATTTTCATGTGTGTGGTGATAAACTTCACAGAAAAAAACTATCAGCAATTGTTTGGCCCCAGGAACATACAACCAAGGAGGAAGAAGCTGTGCTTTCTCACTTGCCTGGGGACCTCAGGAGCCTCTCAGGCTCAGACTGCAACGTGTCCTGGCTGGACACAGCTCTTGGATGTGGCCACATCCCCTGTGGAGACAGAAACTTGTGCCAGGTGATGAGCAACTTGGAGACCTGCCAAAAATCTCCTCTGAGCCATTCTGAAATATTGAAATGCTGATCAGCACCACTGAGACAGATCAGAAGTCCTGGGTAAAGAGAGATTTTGTGATTTATGAATTTTATGATTTAGGGAATTTGTTTGCTGCAGTAGATGTTGAGATAGGGGTTGCAGAACAAGAGGCTGATGTACCACCCACAGGTGTAGCAGCATTAAATGTTTTGGGGCAAAGTGTTTACAGAACTCAACTGCAATTCACAGCCAGTTTCTTGCTCCCCAAACAGAATCTTCTGGCAAACAGCACTTAGATAAGCCAGCAAACCTGCCCTGTGGCGAGCAGCAGAGACCTGAGAGACCTCACCACGGTCCTGGTGCATCTCGTGCACATCCCCACTGAGATGTGGAGCCGGGTTATTCCCATGGCAACCTTCCCAGCACCGGGCCAGGGAAGGTATATGCCAGTTGTTAAGTGGTACTGACACTAATGATATAATTATCTGTGTTAAAAGTCATGTCTGGTAGCATCTACTTTGTTTCCAAGGTGACTAAACCACCATAAATAATGATGTCCAGTGGTGTTTCCATAGAGCCGCTGTCCCTGGCAGGAGCAGGACAGAGGGTCCTTCCTCACGGTCAGCAGACAGGAGATGGACATGGTGACAGTTTCCATTCCACCTCCCAAACTGCTGAGCTGAGGTTACTGAATGTCACCCTGGCAAATGGAGCAGCTCCAGGTGGGCACCTGTCCACAGGTCGGTGCTGTGTAAACACTTCATGAGTCTGGTCAGCGGGAAGACGTGAGCAGGAGCCCAAACCTCAGCTCTTGCCTCCAGGCCACCCTGGAGCTGAAAGGAGAAGGGGGATTCTCCAGTGAAAACCATTGATTTTTCAAAATGGGGAAGACCACGGTTTCAGCTGCCTTCAGCCACAGGTTCCTGGTGGAGAAGTTGCTCTTTGGCACCCAAGATTGATGGGCATCATCTCCTCACCATGTCACCCATGCCTCCCAGCTCCTGGGGACCACCAACATGAGGAAATCCTTGTGGTCCCCCAGCTCCTCCCCCCTTTGCCATGCACTGTCTTCCCAGCTACAGCTTTCATTTTAATTTGCAGTTTGGTTTCAGTAAAGGGGAGTTTACCACAGACCTGGTGTCCTGACAGCCCCCCCTCCTGCCCCCTTCCCACTTTCCTGTGTTTCCAGGAGGTTGTGGTTGGCAATTCCAAGTATTTGGACTTGTTGCTGAAGCAAAGAGCTCGGCTCAGCTGCTCCATGACCTCCCATCGATGCTCCATCCTTCATTTTCAGGTTGATTGAATGCACATAACCCCCATCTCACTTTACCAGCCAAGCAAAACGATTCACACAAGGGGGTAAAACAGCAGGTGACCCTGGGCACAGGCTGCAGCGGCCGGGGCCAAGTCGTGCCCCCCGTGTTTGCACAAGGCTGAGCTGGGAAGGGTCACTGGTGTGGGCTCCAGCACCCAGCCCAGAAGAGGCTTCCAATAGGAACCTGGGAGAAGAAAGGAGGAGGAAAATGTGGATTTTTTTCAATTAAAAGCAATCTCAAAGTCCTCTCCTCATGCTAAATCAGAAAGCACAGGGCTGAGACTGATCCAACACCTTCAGTATCAAAGGGAGGATTTCTGATGACTTTATGTGGCTCTAAAATCAGTTTTTATGGAGTCTACAATGAAAAAGTGACTGAGAAACCACCAAAGCCTGGATTTTGACACTCTGCTCGGTGTTTGAAGCACAAAAGGGGAGGGAAAACAGGGAGCAAGTGGGGAGGATGGGGAGGTGTGTGCCAGAAACAAAGTGAGATGCAAACAAAACCCCATTTTAATTTAAAGGTGATAAAACCAAGTTTTAATAAAAACAAATCACCTGGATTTTAAACCTGAAGGACAAAACCACTTCCCATTTTAAACTAAGTTTCCTTTTATCCTGTTTTATAGTAGCTCTCCCTCACAGTCTAGCAATACCCTTGTTGATTCCAAGGGGAGCCAAACTTAAACATGTTTCTCTCACAAGTTTTTGGTAGCTTTTGTCCTATAACCTGTTTTCTTGTTGTGACCTTCCTTAGAGACCAGGGGGGAG
This sequence comes from Heliornis fulica, assembly GCA_013399135.1. NCBI lineage: Eukaryota > Metazoa > Chordata > Aves > Gruiformes > Heliornithidae > Heliornis > Heliornis fulica. The sequence continues at coordinate 69,987 of VXBZ01005927.1, read as the reverse complement.
AGGTGACATTTCACTTCACAGTGCACACAGCCGGGGTCTCTGTGGGAAGCCCCCGTGGAAGCCCCATGAAGCGTGTCCCTGCCCGGCACGTGGGATGTAGAGACTTCAGATGCTCTTGTTTCCTATAATAAGAGTTGAAAAATTAATTTGTCTGAATACATTATTTAATGAAAGGACTAATCAATGCAATAAATTATTTAGGGTTTAGTATTAGACCAGCTGTGCTTGTCCCACACTAATAAATTTGACAGCTATAATGCTGTTGCTTATTGTCATCTTTCTGCCTCTTGATTGAAAACACGGCTGAGTGTTTGGGCTGGAACTTACAGGTTAATCAGCTTCTAGAGAAGTGTCATGAGCTGTTTGAGCTTCAGCAAGAGACATTCATGGCTCACTCATCTGACCTGATGGGGTATATAAACTGTCCAGGGCAGGCAATGAGTCCACACTCTGGACTGGAAAATGGAATTACCTGGGTACTACCAGGGCTAAGCAGGTGACACAACGATAAGAGGCCTATTTCCACATCCAGCTTTATCCTTTAGGCAAAGCCAGGAGCTGCAGTTTCAGCATATTGTCTGGAAAACATCAAGAGCTGATAAAATACTGGGTGAAGAAATTGTTGGTGTTGATGGTGAGAGCACCACGGGGTTGCATCTACATTTGGAGCTGTGTCATGCTCCAAACACCACGTCTCCTCCACCAGGAGACCGGGATGGCGAAGCCGGCACCGGGCAGCTGCCGAGGACACTGGTGTGCAGGTGGTTTTGTGTGTGCAGGAATACAAGAACATATGGGCAGCATCATGTTCCTGTCTCATCCAGCAAGCAAAACAGCCAGAGTGTGAAATAAATTCCTATCAACAACAGGATGAGACTATTTACAGGAAAACCAAGTGTAGGATGGGGAAAGAGGGGCCCATGGTGGCGTGTGAGGGAGCGGGGCCACGTGTCTGTGGGGTTTCCCATGCTCTCTGTACTCACCTGCACCCAGCATGCCAGGAAAACCCAATTAAAAATGACATTTTTAATTGTATGTGCCCGGTGTGCAATCAAAAATGTCATTAAAAATGACATTAATGTTATTAAAAATGACTTTAATGTCATTAAAAATGACATTTTTAATTGCACACCGGGCACATACAAGCACAGGCTTGCCTGTGCACATGCATGAATGTGATCTGGATCCAGTTCTCCAGAGGACTGGATTTTTATTTTATTTATTTGGTAATGCATAGCTGAGTGAGCAGCCTTCGAGGGTGTTTATTGTGGTATTGAATTGCTTTCCATGGTAACTAATTGTGATTTCAGAAATGCAGGTTCTGCACCGGTACAAGATGAAATGGAGCTGAATGTGGAAGCAGCTGGTAAGAAGAAAATCACTTGCTTATGAAATAGTATTTAATGATGGAGACTGGTGGAGCAGGAAAAATGGGGGGGTGGCAGGAACTAGAAAACAGAACAGCTCTCTGCTACCCTCACGTATTTCTTTAGACCTGGAATTAGTTGGGAAAGTGTCTGGTGAATATTTAAGGACAGGAAAACCCTGTCTGTGGGTTGTCTTCCCGTTTTCCCACTTAGTGTTTCATTAAGAGGCAGCCTACTAAAACTCTGGCTGTATAAAAGAGAGTAAGTGGTCAGGAAATAAAATTATCATTTAATGGTTATTACTGGTTTAAAAAATTGGAAGGTTTTTACAAAAAAAAACCCACATTCTACTATGAAAAGCAGGTGGAAGAGCATGTTTTGAGCAATATTTTAAAAAAAGGTTTCCCCAGACTGTGGGTGTCTCACACTGGGTGCCCCAGCAAGAGCCAACCACACACGTGTGAAGCAAAGGCTAAAACACTGAAGACTCTTTTGAGTCAATTTATGAGTGTCACTAAAGTGAGAGGGGTTTTGAGGGTTCCCCTGCCCAACAGATTGCTGATCCCTTCAGTCCCATCAGGCATTTTTAAGCAAAGGGGTGTTGAGGCACAGCTCAAAGGAGCTGGTGGAGGCAGGGGAGTCTCTCCATCAATAAACTCCCAAGTCAGGCATTTCTGAGCTCTCATACAGGGATAAAAGCTCTGGCATGTTCCACCCCCTCCTTTGTAAAGGTCCCCAGGATCTAACCTTGTTTTGACACCCCCAGAAAGAAATAATCATGTTGTCTTGTCCTCTGTAAAAAATACAATTGAATTAATAAGCTGTAGTCCAAAACCCAGCCCATGAAACAAATAAACAAACCAAAAACCCCAACGCCCCTAAAATCCAAGTAAGCAGCCAGACAGCTGACTGTGAGGAATGTGGTTATGTCTCCCAACTGCAAATCCAGAGCACGTAGGAGTCTCTCTGACCTTGATCCACCACTGGCCCTGCTCACACTCACCAGACATTCTTCAGCTGGGATAAACACAGGTTTGGATGTACAGGACTGTGCATTCAGCGTGAGTAAAATGTGGTTTTAGGCACATGTAAAGTCGAATCATTTGTCAAGTTAAGTCTTAATTTTATTTACCCAGCAGACAGTTGTGTTTTCAGGATATAAATGTCTACCCAGGCACTCACAGCGTGAGCATTTGACACAGGTCTGACTTGCGTGGGGCCATTCAAACCTCTCGGAGACACTCGCGGGACTCTGGTTGTTCCGTAGCCCTCGGTGCGTCTGGCAGCGGGGCGGCACCCTGGGTGCATCCAGAGGAGTGTGGCCAGGGGGTCCAGGGAGGGGATTCTCCCCCTCTACTCTGCCCTCATGAGACCTCACCTGGAGTACTGTGTCCGGTGCTGGAACCCCCAACATGAGAAGGACATGGACCAGTTGGAGAGTGTCCAGAGGAGGCCACAAAGATGATAAAGGGGCTGGAGCACCTTTCCTACGAGGACAGGCTGAGAGAGTTGGGGCTGTTCAGCCTGGAGAAGAGGAGGCTCCAGGGAGACCTTCTAGCGCTCTGCCAGGACCTCAAGGGGGCCTACAAGAAAGATGGGGAGAGGTTGTTCAGTAGGGCCTGTTGTGACAGGACAAGGGGTGATGGTTTTAAAATAGAGGGAGGGAGATTTAGATTGGATATTAGAAAAAAGTTCTTTCCTGTGAGAGTGGTGGAGCACTGGAACAGGTTGCCCAGAGAGGTGGTGGATGCCCCTGGATCCCTGGAGACGTTCAAGGCCAGGTTGGATGAGGCCCTGAGCAACCTGATCTAGTTGGGGGTGTCCCTGCTTCTTGCAGGGGGGTTGGACTGGATGACCTCTGGGAGTCCCTTCCAACTCTAATCATTCTGTGATTTGTGTCAGTGGGTTATTGACCTGATGAACCACAGACGGCTCTTCGATGCTCTGGCCGTCCCAACCCGGCGGTTGGGCTGCCCGGAGCAGCCCGGGCTGGTGTCCAGCCTGAGGGATGGAGGCACCACACACAAACCAAAGGTTAAACAAGAAAGTTATTTTAATGATCACTCCCCAAATACCCAAAGGCACTAGTCGACACTGTGGACTAATGACCTACGAATTGGTGTGGTTAGTACACATTGCTCATCACAATATTTTTGTCCCAAGAGCTTCAGGTGGCACGTTGGGTGCAATAATATCTCTTTCATCTGCCCTGATTGCCCTTCTGTTCATATAACACAAAAACCTCTCAAACAATCTGTGAGAATCACACTGACATGCCAGGCTCTGCTCTCCTTTCTCCAGCTATTTCTCGTACTGGATACACACCCGTGTAACTCCACAGTAGTAACCCAAGTGCTGTGCTGGTAAATCAGCCCTGGTACTTCCCAGGTCTGCAGGCTCAGTGTAACACAACAGATGACAGAACCTCTCCACCGAGGGCAACTTTACATCCCTGCTACCCCTTGCAAAACCCTTTGTAATGTGTCAAGTATAAAGCTCACAAGTTACATTTTAAAGGAACGTTGTAAAGTAAATGCTTCAAATAGATCTTTTACAATATAACACAAAGTTCAAATGACATTTTCTTTTCAGGAAAGCACTTGAAACCATAACACTTAGGTCCTGACAACATTAGATTACTTTAAGCTGTAAACCTTAAAAAGTTTTATGTGATTAAATAAAATCAGCATTACAATTTCCAGGTATCATAATTATTGAACAGATCATAACAACAAGATATAATTACAATGTAAACATGAAGCTCAGGAGACTGGTGCTGAGGAAACTCTCTCAATTCTTTCTAGATTTATACCTTGCCATAGGAAAATGGGTAACAACTGGAGAAGAGGTTACAATATTTTGTCTTACATATTGATATCAAGTGTTTTGCAAGCAGCAGCCTGTACAACATCAACCCCTTTGTAATATTAGTTTACAAAATCACAGCTACCTTGAAAAACAAAATCTCCAGGTCCAATACTGCTGCCAGGTATCAATGTAACGTTTGGAAGGAAATACTTCAAAGCATCAGATTTTGTTAACTGCCCATATATGTGTAGATATATGGGATTTTATATACTGAAGCATATATAAATCCATAAACCTCACTTGGCCTTCTAAATTGAACAACCTCTAGGTAAGAAATACAAGACCTTTTTCAGTAAATTTAAGGGGTTTGTTTATACCTGAGACATTTTTGCATATTGATGTCTTTGTACCTTTACCTCTAGGTACTCCCCAAAGTCCTTTACTCCTTTCTGGGGTCTCAGACAGAGCCCATTACAGGGAGGTGGATTGCCCCCCACTAAGTCACCAGACTTTGGCTGAGTCCTTCCTTATCTAACCTGGATGTAAGAACAGAGGTGTAACAGAATCAAAACTCTCTACTTAAGCAAGCAGTAGCTGTACAAGCAGGTGGGCTGGCTGATGCAAACCCAGCTCACCATCCCTGATACTTCCCACAATGCCTGGTTCAAGAAGGGAATTGGAGTCCCTTACACAGGGTGATACGTGTTTCTACTTGTTAAAAAACTACTTTTGGAAACATTTCTCCAGGTAATGGATCACTGGCTACACATGACATGTTGAAAATGCTCCTTCCTGGCTGACCTGTTTCCCAGTGCTTGAGAACATCAACCCATTTCTCCACCCGGCCAGCGAGGAAGCTCAGAGTAGAGGAGTAGTAAGTTGATGTGGCTACATGACATTAAGGTCACAGGCCAGTGCAGGTGGACTGAGATTTTCAAATGAATTTAGGGAGTTTAGGAGCCCACTTTCCCCTGAAACTCAAGAAATTTGGATCCTAACCCCTGTAGTTTCATCAGAAAGTCCCGGCCGTGCCCTGTCCAGCTTTCAGCTCCGCAGCTCACGTGCACCGAGGGACGAAACACGTCAGCAGGGCCCTAACCCTCATAAGGCTCTTAGAGAATTTCACAGTGCTGGTTAATTTGGCAAACACCAAACTAAATGTAAAGGTTCCCTTTGTAATCTAAACAGCTCAATCAAATAAAAAAAAAAAAAAGAAATCCACCACATTTCACTCCCTTTTGCTTCTGACGGGGGGAATTCCTTAGAAGTGCTCACATGCAAATCTGCTGTTATCATATTTGATAACACAACAATTAGAATTGCAGATTTTATTAAATATAGTTTAGCTAATGGAAAGATACCAATGGAAGTGAAATAAGGAGTGCTTTTAGACACAGAATTCAACATACTTGTAAAATCAGCAAAAACAATAGTATATTCATATACTGTATTAATGAAAGACACCACAAAATGAATCAGCTTCCAAGTAGATTAGTACACCCTCCTGATGTTGCAGAGACATTGGTTTTTTTGCACTATATTTTACTAAAAAAAGAGTTGATTTAGTGATGATGGTCAGCATAGTTGTCTTTAAACAGCTCTTTGTTCCACTATACAGGCAAATAATGGGAAAAGGTAAGCTACATCTCACTGGCAATAGGACTTCACAGACCTTAGAAGTTCTAGAAACGTTTGATTTCAGAGTGGTGTGTAGCATATTTCTGTGTAAAATAAATCCAAGCACTGTTTCCCAAGCAGCAGAAAATTTCTAAGACCTGACACACATCATAAATAGATAAAATGTAGTCAGTGGTTGTATAGATGACAAGGAGGACTCATTGTATGACACAGTGACATGCTACTCGTCAGATGTAGGAAACTCTACCAGTTGCCTTTCCAGCTGGCTGTTCCAATTTCACAACTGCACCCATTTTAAATCTCCTTTTCACTCCTAGTCCTTCTTGTACCATATTCAGCATTTAAACTGAGGAGTTTGGGTGAGAACTCCTTAGATCCACCTGCCCCAAACCTGCTCCTGCTGAAGCAAGTGGTGCAAACCTCTCTGACCCTCAGTGCTACAAACACTTTGCGACCCATCGGTGGAGTACCAAGGGCAAACCTTTCCCTTCTTGTAATTCAGGAGCTCTCTAGCATGATTGCCAACAGCATCAGGACCTTGACAGAGCAACTGGCACAGGGAGGCACTTATGTGACATGTTTAAAACTTATCTTTGGTAAACACTCACACACACACAAACTTGTAACTAATGTTTTGCTTCCTGATCATAAGAGAAATCTTAATTTTCTTCTAGTGTACGTGTGCAGGTATCTAAATATATATATATTTATTTATACACATATATATATATGACATTGAGAGTGTAAAATAGTTTTTCAATGCCACTTCCAAGGATTTGTTTTAAACCACCTAAAACCAATGCAGTCCTGGGATTTTGGGGTTTTTTTTCCTGACTCTGTTCATTATGCATTGAAGCATCTCTGATCAATAACAGATTAGCAATAGAAAGCAAGCCCTATGTGCTCAATTTTCACCTTCTCTCTCATTCTATTTATTTTTTAAGACCAATTTAATCAGAGTAATTGTAGCTCTTACAGCTTTCATTATCTGGGAGGCAGATCCTGGGGTTCAAACGCTGCATTACTTCAGCAACCGAATCTCTCACTCGGCTCAGTGGGAATTTTGGACACACAAAAATGCTGAGTCTGCTCTTGGTAAGGACCCATTCCTCAGCAGTACTCTGGTGAGAGAGACTCCTGATCTCACCTGAACACTGCTCAGACATGAGCTTGTGAAGCAGAGCTCAAACCACCAAGAAACAGCCTGTTGACATGTAGTTTCCAAAGGTGCTGCAAACAAATGTTGCTGGAAGTGCCCGGGTTTAACGGATGGGTGATCTACTTCAACGTCCCCAGAACGCTACCGCTTCTAAAATCAGGTGATTCCACTGAGAGGTGTTTTATTGGCTTAATATTTCATTTACACTATTTAAATTTTTCCCTCAGAGTTGTTTTTTTTTTTAACCCAGAACTTAGTGCATTTCATTTTATAAAATTAGAATAATTTATATCCTTTATAGCCCAAAACCACGTAGGGGTACAAATACCTCATGAACGACAGCCGTTTCCCTTAGATTATGATCAGCTTAACGGTGATTTAGACATTGATCAACCAAATAACTTTGGCAACTTGCACAGATATATGTCCTTAAACCAAAACTGATGATGAAACTTGCTTTAGTGGGACCTTTATTACGGAGAGAGCTGGAGAGAGAGGAGTGTAAGTGCCGAGGAGGTTGTTGTGTTCCTAAACCATTCCGCTCTGCACTTGTATGTGAAAGGGGTACGGCTGGTAGATGATAGGTGGCTGTCCGTGAGCAATGTAGTAACTGCTGAAGTTTCTGTCACTGATATATGGAGCAGGCTGATAGTAGCACGTTACATTGGCTGCGTTTGGGATGATATTTTGTTCTCCAAGCACTTTCAAAGCCAGAATTGTGATCATATTCAGCGTCTGCCTTCGCTCGTGCCCCATGAGGCAGACGGTGCTCTCGTTCACCACGCCGCGCAGGGTCATCAAGTAGTCGTACTTGCTCTTCTCTTCCCCAATGAAGTGGTTGCGCAGGTAAGACTCGATTTTCCTCTGCTGCTCAGCAACATCTGGGAAATCAATGAAGAACCTGGAGCACATGTAACGTTCCAGAGATTTAATCTCAGCCTCGTCCGCTGGCTTAAAGTCACGAACTAGGAGATTGCTGTACTTGAGGAGGCCACCTCCTCGGATTTCCTCCGGGTTCCTTGTGGAAATCAGTTTGTATTTCAAGTGGTCCATCGCTTGGTTGAAGTCTCCATACATACTCTCGGCAATAACAGTAGGGTGAGAGTCTTCTGCCAGTTTGCAGTCTGTTGCCCTGTAAAGGTTTAAGATGGAGTCCAGTATGATTTGGAAGGAGTCCACACTAAACTCAAACTGCCGTCTGAGCGAGTTGACGAACTTTAACTCTACATTCTTGCCGCTGTTGTTGGACAGAGAGATGAGACTCCAGCGATCGTGGTCGGTGGAGACTTTGACCATCTTCTGCACGTAGGCATCTTTCATTGTCTGAGCGGTGATTTTTTCCTTATTAACACATTTTGGCAAGAAGTCCAACAAGCAATTGAGAACTGCTTCCTTAACAACCTGGAACTCGAGCTCACTTGGAAGCTCCACCCCGAAAATGATGTCTAGGTCCTTGTAACTGGTCCCGTTCTGCTTTACCAGGATGTGACTGGCTGTAGAACCGTTCAGGCGGATATCTCTAACGCTGATTTGCTTTTCAATGAGCTGCTCCTTTACCACACGAATTATATCCTTCGGCCTCACATCCAGTGTTGGGAAATTCCCTCTCCCGTGAATAGGTATGGCCTCAGCTAAAACTTGATCCAGGATTTTAATCTGATCCCAGGTGAGACAACTGAATCTGTGGTCTAAGTCCTCGGTCATTGTGATGTCGGTTGGCTAACTAAGGAGAAACAGAAATTAAGAGACAAATGTTAGAACTTGCTCACAGACAAGAACACCTGACATTCCACTGGGTCATCAAACACATCTTCCTTCCCTCCTCGGGGCAGTGACAATGCAGGTCGTTTCACAGCCACACAATCCCAGTTAACGGTCTGAGTCAACCGCTGCACTTGTCACAGGCTTTTAATTGAATTTTAATGTACTTGGGCTTTAATCCTGCTGAGAAACCATTGTGTTATTGTATAACCCATGACTCAAAGCAAATGCAGTAAACCATATAGACTTCATCTAAAACTACTCAAAGGTTAATAACATGAAATACTTGGTGGTTATAATGACACTCCAAATGAATTTCACGGTGAACAGCTAAAATGAGAAAAACGAGCAAATTTGTTCTTTCTGTCTTGCCTAAAAATCTTCCTCTATCTTCATACCTGAAACATCTGGAAGGCCAGGGAGTTTTTTTAAAATTCAGGAATGATGCAACATGCTCATTGTTCATCTACCCATATGCCTTGGATGTACTTTGGTCTCATGGATCACCTATATGCATGCATCCTTTAATACTGCTTGTTCTTACTTAACCAGTAGCGAGACCTATGTACAATGTCATATATTCTCCTTCCCTTGCCTTCAGATTCCATGTTCTGGGATATTTTAATAATTTCAATTAACTTGTCAACTGAGAAATGGATTGGGAATATTACAGAACAATTTTTCACATACCTGCACTGTAGTTTCAGCTCCTGAGTAAGCTAACCAAGACCACACATAATTTCAAGCATCTTACTGTCCTCACTGTGAAGAACATCAAATACCATTTGTTTGAAGTGAAAGGCATGCTCTAAAAGTTGGCTAAATCAGGGCCAAGGTTGGGAGATTGATTGTCCCTGAACTGACAGCGTGAAGGTCGTGGATTTGGTCCTACAGTTGTAGAACAACCATGTTGCTCTTTTCTGCTGCTGTAATTTTGTGTTCTGTTATTGATACGTCAGATTATGGTGCAACAGCTCTACTAGCAAACTTAGAGGTGTTGGAATTGTTGTAGAAACAGTAGTTTTGTTATATGACTTATCTGGCATTGCAAAACTTTAAGGGAGCTTTTCAAGGTTGATGTTGTGATGTCAAAGAAAGTGTTTAAGAAGGAAATGTAGAAATTCAATCTCTTATTTTTAGCAAGAGGAACCCTCTGTTGTTGTTGTTGTTGTTCTTCACTAATTCTATTCCAGTTTGCAATCCAGTACATAACCTTGAACTGTCCTAGAAGGACTTTCTCTAGTTCTTTTCCTTATCTTGTCCAGCAACAAGAACAATTTCCAGGCAGTTTTATAGTCATTTGGAACCTTATTTCTTAAAGCAGTGGCAAATTTATTTACTGATGTGCTCAGGGTAATGTCAGGAGTTATTATTAATGCAAGTAAGCCTCAGTTACAATAGATGAGAAGCAGTATTGAGGCTCTAATTAGTCAAAGCATTGTGTAAACCAAGAGAGATCAAGGGATGAAGGGAAGGCCACGCACTGCACATGACTGCAGCAGCCAAGTGAATTCGAACACAAGTGAGTGCTGGGGTTGGGTTGGTTAGTGGGGAAAAAAGACTGGAAAATGGCTTCATTCCTTGGAAACTGGTGATGTTTACCATGGAGGGTGATTGCTGGAGGCAGCCCTACCTCACTGCCCCTTTGCTAAAGCAGCATGATGCCTCTTTGGTAACCATATGTGCATATAACCATATGTAACCACATGGCAGGCTGCAGGAATGGTAGTAGTGTGGCAGTTAAAGGAACAAATAGTCTTTGGAATAGTGTGTTGAAAAGAGAGGGGTTTTATTCACTTCATCAGTATTTGTAACTTCATGAGTCTCTCTCCTAGTGATTTTTCTTTAGTTTTTTTGTTTACAGGATACACATTACTAGAAACTTCAATGGACCCTGAACGCAGCCAGATTTAAGATACCTGACAGATAAAGTGATGAGGAAAAGCAGTTTTCAGGGTGTTTTCTTTCACCTATACTGGCTAGAGAAGCACAGATTAAGATGGATCAGGTTTAGGCAAGTTTTGTGATATATTATCCTTATTGTAAGGTTAGAAAAATAATTCCATGCCTCAAGTTCCAACTTGTCCTTGAATGGTCACCTTCAGAAGATGAAGTGGTTTCAATGTGGAAAAGTGTTTAGTTACTATGGGATCACTAAACATAGCTTTGCTAATTGTAATTACTTATTTTTATACTGGAATTAGAGGCTCTAATTTTCTTCAGCAGAGTTTGGAGTAAACTATGGGATGGGTTTTACAGGGACTCTAAAAGGTTTAGTGAACCCCCTCTTAGCACTCTGCCATGCACCGGCTTCCTCAAATAAATCAAAGCAGATCTGGCTTTACATCCGAGCAAAGAAAACCCACCACCCTAATGATAGCTCTCCTGCTCCAAACAGCTTTCACAGAAACAGACATTTACAGTCTAGAGGACAGCCTCATCAGATTTAGCTCATGTTTTACTGATAGACTGTTTAGGATTCTCTTCTTACATACTCTATAATGTTGCTTCAGTGTGCTTCCACAGGGTCTGCAACGTGCCGGCATTCCCAAGGAGACGACATCTGAAATAGTTTTCCTGCAGCTGACTTAGCTCCATCCTCTTCCCTTTGCTTTTATCTGCTCTCCTATTTGTTTGCAACAATTATATGGACTCCTTTAATGCTTCAATTGTCTTTACTTTGTGTGCACACCAAACCGGTTGCGAAGGATCAAGGAAAACATCTCGCCAGCTGCCGCAACAGCCTCGCTTTCGGGGGCTGCCCCAGCAGTGCTCAAGGGAACCACTGCAACTCTCCCCTTAAATCTCTGTACAGGCTTTGCTACACATTGGATGCATCACAAGGGTTTACATGGTATCTTGTTAAAGGTTTATTTTAATTCCAAGCTACGTTGCTCTGTCAGGCTGCAGATTTTAAGGTAGATCGCTCGCTCGCTGACTTGAGGGCTGCAGCTGGCACCGGCTCTGAAGGCACGAACGTCAAACGCACAAGGAGTCCCAGCCATGATTTAAATGCGTAGGAGACAAGTAGAAGCAGTAAAGCATCTGGGGCAGCCTAAATGGGGACATATTTAAACCAGGTTGACAGTGTTTTTCATGAGATTTTCCTTCCATTAATGTTAATGCACACGGTGAGGATAGTGTTTATTTATCCTGTTATCGTGAGATAACGCATGAGTTGCCATAAGTTTTCAGTACAGTTACCATCTAGCTACCCTGAAATAACAATAACTCAAGGCCATATGCTCTTCTCCTCTGAGATAAGGTTGCAGGGTGTGCAAAATACACTTAAGCAGAAAGCAGTTTGCTTGGACTGGGCCACAGGAGATTACCTTCAAGGGCAGAACAAGTCAGCAGAAAAGGACAAACTTTCACAACAAAAATGTGTCCTACCTCTTCTCCAACCCGACCCAAGGAACGGGGAAAAGCAGCAGAGTGACGTTTCAGCCTGTATCACCCCTGCTCCCAAATGCAAAGGGCTTGCAGAGCACCCAAGGGTGCTCTCCTATAGCACAGAGCTGGGAAAAGGAACTGAGGAGCCTACACCTCTGCTGAAACATTACAGCATAGCAGCTCGATGAGCAGGGAGTTCTCAGGAGGGCTGAAATATCTGAGGCTTAAAGTAGGCAATCAGTAGGAATACATAATCCAGGCTATGTCATCCTGGAGATTTGGGTATTTTCAGATGTTGAATTTCTCCATCATGACTCACTTAGCTGCAAGTGGATTCCCTCACAAGGCAAGACTTTCAGAACAGATACATCAGGCCTTTGTATCAGATCCCACAGCGCTCGAGGTTCCTCTTTACACGGCCTCCAGGTCCAAACAAACCAATCCTGGTAAATAGCATGGCATGAGGCACAGCCAGGCTCCGCATTTGCTCTAAAATACTTCAACAAATTTAAAAAAGAATTGGTGTCAGATGCAATGTTTTGCCTATTTGGGGCTGTGGTCATCACTGAGAAGTTGTTGCTTTTGGTACTGAATCTGTACTGTGGACTAACCCCTGAACAACATTTCCAGAGAGAATGCAAAACCCCACAGACTTACCGAGGCAGGACGGCTGGCAAGCATGTATTTCACTGGAGTTAATGGGATGACTCACTGGATCCTCTGGTAAAAATATGAATTGTCATCTTGTTGCTGACAAAAAACACCAACCTCCCAGGGAAAGCTGCAAGGAAAGAAAAAAACAACAAAAAAAAACCCCAAACAATAACATTCATTTTGAGATAAATGTTAACTACCAGTCACCTGCTGAGCATAATACATCGTGCATTACGACTTGGCGGTCCTGCAGTTGTAACAATATCCTCTAAAGTTGGAAATGATAAGGTAAAAGCAGTGGAAAGGCACAGAATTGCTCTGAGTTTCAGGTCATACTTAATCCTCTGTAAGGATGCTAATCAACTTGCTGTTTTCTCTATGGGATTTTAAATAAGAATATTATTAATAGACATGCAAAGCAGCAGGGCCAGAGTGGAACCATATTAAAAAACCCTCAGAACTAATAACATCACAACAAAAATTAACAGTTGTGAATCGTGTGGTGGCTTCATTTCTTTCTACAGATGCGTGGAGATGACAGGAAGGTCTTGTTTCCTGGCAGGCTGGGCTGTGGTTCATTTACAGTCAGGCTGGGATCCAGCCTGGTGCTGGAGCTGCCATGCGCTGAACGGCCCAGCGACCCACCGCTCCCACAAAGGCACTTCTTTGTATTTATTTCTCATTTCAAAGATGTGCTGACAGCTCAGCAGCCTCTCTTAGGCCTTCCTTCAAAGTCCTCCATCCCAGTACCCTGTCCTACAAAGTTCCCAACACCTACATGAGGTTCCTTAACAATCCTGAGTAGGGCTCTGTCGGCTGCACGATGTGATATACACATCAATTTATTCCTCGTTGCTGAGTTGTATTCCACAATCTCAATTTTTATGCTGAAAGTATGTGTGCTTCTGAGTAAGGAGAGCTTTCCAAGTAAGACTTGAGTGTAAATACATCCATAAGCTGCTGGAAGAGCTGAAATAATAGCCCGAGGAGGCACAGAACGCATTATTCATTTTATTAAGAATATCATGCACTTTTCCCCCATGCTACAGCAGTCTGATTTTCATCAGTGAATATGCTGATTTTACTGCTGCCAGAAGCCCAGTGCTTGGTTTCCTCACTCTGTGCCCTGCTGTGCCAGGACCTGTCTGCAGCTTTCATTTGCTTTCCAGCTCATGATGGGCTACTAATTGAATGAATGCATGTTCCCTGCCTTGCTCCCCAAATCCATGCAGTGATGGCAGCTGGGAATACAGGGTTTAAGTCTGACATGGGCTGAACTCTGCTTAGCCCAATGGTGAGAAGTTACTTGTGTCTTCAATGGCAAGGAAAAGGGGTTCTGGTCTCCTGAGATAAGAGTCTCAGTATGTGGAGTCTGGCCTTCTGGAGGAACAGTCAGAGAAAAATAATCAGTTACTTAAAAAAAAAAAAAACAAACCCCCAAACCATCATTTAGTCTTTTTAACAATGAGCTATTGTTACTTCTTACTGTGTGAGGGTGGAAAGTTTAATGGATATATGATATCCATTAATGGATATATTGCTGTGATAGAATAGATTAGCAGCAGAGTGGAATTAATGGCTTCCCCTGGTGATATTTAGGGGAAGGAGAGAGATAGACCTTCATAATTTTTTTTGTAAAAGAACACCAACTATTATATAATATGTTCACAGAAGCAGCAGCTGAGATGGATGAAGAGCTTTGGCTGTTGGGACATTATTCTCAATGGCTGCCTTTTACTGGCTCTGTCACTGCAGGGAAAGCTCATCCCATTGTTCTGTGCTCGTGGCTTCCAGGATTGTTCTAACTGAAGTAAAACCAAAAATCATAATGACTATGTCAACAATTACCTTGTGTCTCAAAGAGAATATTTTCCATTCCCTGAGTTGAAAATGAGAATTGTGATGACATGCACCAACAAACTCATTCCCTGAGCCTCTGTGCATAACGAGCAAAAGGCTGTAATGAGAACCAGCAGGATCTAGGTGATAACACACAGCTTTGGGTCCCCCCCCCCACCCCAATGGGCTGTGTCACAAACACTGGTGGGGAGCATGCTCCCAGTCAGTCACTGCCTTTGGGTGCTCCCACTCTCAGGTCCCACCAAGAGACATATTGACCCTCAAACTTGGTGGGTGCCTGCGCCTCCCATGGGCTTCAGCATGGAGGTTGCTTGGACAACCTGCTGAGCTGGGGCATTTCAAGGGGGTTCCACCAAGTCAGCAAGAACGAGAGCCAGGGATCCTCTCCCCCCTCCAGAGATGCTTGCCTCCCCCTTTCTGCCTGCCAGCTCCCAAGAGCAGTGCCTGTTTCCCTGCTTAGCTCCTCAGACTAATACCGAAATCTATTTACTCACTCAAGATCCCAGTGACTCAAGCCGAAGCTCACTTATCAAAACCTCTCATTATTATGACTAAACTGCAGCAAAAGCAGGCAAGGTAAAGAGTGAAACAATCCTCCTTTGCCATCTATTAACCATCTTCATAATTGTCTGTCCTCTTCAGGTGCCAGAGGAAGAGGGATGAGCTATGCAGCGTGCCATTACAGTCCTAATACTGGGCTCTTCTCAGGGGACAGAGGGCGTTACAAAGTCAAGGTTCTCCTCAGAAACTCTCTAGAAGCTTCCTCCCTTCATCTACACCAAGGGAGACCTGGTGAGTTACAAAGGTGGCATAATGTCCCCAAGAACATGTCTTGGGGAATGGCCTTGGTCTTGAAAGCTTTAGAGGACACCATGAGGTTTGCAGCCCTGTCCTTTTGGAGAGGGTCTGACACAAGGCACACAGTAAATTGGATTTTTTTCCTAATCACAGCAGAAACCGCTGTGCCTTGCTGGAAGCTGCATGTAGCTCAGTGAATGCAATGGGTTTTTTTTTTTCTTCTGAATCAGTAATGAGCCACTGAAGTATTGAGGGAGGATTTTGGTAGTACATACAGTAGTACACTGGATTTGGAGAGCTTTCCTTGGGGTATGCCAGAAAGCTGAAGACAAATGCACTCATGTTCCATAAAGCCCTCTCCACATCACTCCTGCTCTGCTCTGCATATTTTATAGAAGTATTTTCTATTAAGAAATCATCCTGTTTCACTCCAGGAGTATTTTCATTTCATGGCAGAAGATGTGAACTCTGAGCACAGGCTCCAGGTTGATTTGTTAAGCAGTCTGGGATCCCTCTGAGTAAGGTTCTTTGTGACAGCTACAGCAAGTGGTGAGTTTAAATTGAGTTGGAAAAAACTCTGTATACAGAGTTGTTGTATACAACAACTCAGGCTTGGCTGGCACAGCAATATGTATCACAGAAGAGATAAGAGGGCAAGCAGGGCTCCTACTCAATGATTACTCTGTCTTCCACTACTCGTGGTGTTTATAATGCCCACATATAACTCATATTTTTATGAATTAATTTCCATACTTGTATTAGAAAGTTACTCTCTGACTACACAATACAGCAGCAATGTTTCTTTTTAATGCTATTTATGAGTTACACTGTAAAAGCCAATGAATTACTAACTTCAAAGCACTTGCTGCTCAAGAGTTTATTCTTGATTCTGTATCAGTAAGAGCTAGGATTCCCCTGGAAAATATCTTTTTGATAATTGAAGTGTTTTCTAGGCTGCCTAACTCCACTCAAACTGCATCAGGAAAAAGGCTGGTGTCTGCAGCACCAGGACCAGGGCACTGCTACACGCTGGTGGTGAAGGCAGCATGAAATGTCTCTGTTGACATTATCACTAAAATGCAGAGAGAAGATAAAGCAGTGATAAACCAAAGAAAAAGGCTAAGGCCCTGCAGCAGAGCCGTGTGTATTCGTGACTTTCCATCACTATCAATAATGCATGACGACCATCATGCGGATGACGACACCAACTTTTGAGAAAGACTGAGTCAAGCTTTCTATCACCAGCTGTGAGAAAACATTCAACATGACATTGGATGTCAAGAAGACAGGACCTGCTCGATAAGCAAATACCCAGCAGAAAGGGTAATGGAGAAGAAAATCAGCTGATGTTGACATAAATTGACATCTGCTGTACCAGTTTGTAGTGTTCTGTGGAGGAAAACCAGTCTTTGGTTAATATGTAGTGAAAGAAACAGCTTTTAGTGAAACAAAATTATCTTGGCTAGAAAAAAAAACCAAGTAAAAAGAAAACTGGTTTATCTATGAACAATTCTGCATCACTAAGAAGCCATGTTCAATATTACACTCAAATTTCACAGCTACCTATGTTCTCCCTTAGGTACTGCACTCTAATCCTGCATGGCAGTAGACAATAGGCACACTGCTGATTCCCTATGGTCATCTTTGATTCTGTACTGATGCTCTGAATAACTATTTTTGCATGAAGATTGTGGTGGCAAAGGGGAAAAGCCAGGCCATAACTTTCAAAAGATTGCTGGTTTGGTTTTAAATGTTTGAATCCCAATAGCACAAGCTCAGTTCTCACACCAGAAACTGCTTGGGTGTAAATAAGAGCAGAACTTGTGTGGTATGTGCATGGCTGAGCATTTGCCTTCAGTAAGATAAATCCTGAGCTCACTTCTGCTCTGTGTGGTCCTGCTGAACCATCGCTCGATCCATGCTACCTATAGGTTGATGGTGAAATTTGACTTGGGGTTTGCCTACAAATCCTATAACTGTTCCTTGAGCTTCATCCATTAAAACCAGTAGGAGTTAAACGTAGACATATGGGACATATATATGACATGTAAGACACATATATGCCTTAATTCCATAAGACAAATTCTATCCTCACATGCAGGTGACTCTCAAGCCTCTAAGAACTCCACAAACACTGTCAATACCCTCGGGGTGATCCACCAAGGGCTGCTCAAGAGGAATGGAAGAGGCAAAGCAGAGTACAGCTGCCAACATTTGCCCCCCTTGCTACAGCCAAGCACAGAGTGAAGCCATCCTGGAGGTGAGGAGCCCTAATTCCCACCAAGGAACCCCAGAGCTGCAGCTGAGGATGGAGTCTGATCACCCAAACCCAAAGCCAGGAAACCAATTCAGATTAGGAGCATCTGAAAGCACAGGTACATTTTCATTCCTTCGAGCAGCGTTAATGAATGAGTTTCCACTGCCAGCCTACATGCTGCTTAATTTACTCTCTAAAATTACTCAATCTCAATGTGATTTCAATGTGATCGTTCGAGGAACTCAGTCCACTTATCTCTCATGGATTTATAGTGGATTCATAAATTATCAGACTCCTCTGCATCAGCATTTACTTCCGAACTAGAGCAGGAGCTGTTGATACGCTCTCTGGGGCAGGAATTTAAGTTCAGGCCTTAGCTCACAAGGGTCAACACCAGACTTCTCTCAGGCAGCCGAATCATTACAGAGCACACAGTCCTTAGCACAGTGCTGTATGTCTGATGCCTAATGAGGCAACAAACTAAACCTAGTGTGAAGTTATGCCTCTAATGCACAGCTGGGCAGGGATGGTATGCAAGCAACGCTGCCACGAGGTTAGAGGTCTGCAGCAACTGCAAATTAAAGGAATTATCACTGTTCTCTTTAAATTAAGCTGTGAGAATGCAAGAGGGCTAAGGTAGAAAGGAGTAGGAGGTGTAACCTGCTATTCTCCTCTCCACGCATCACGCACTTGTTCCTTACTCCTGGATGCTGCAGCCACAGCACACAGGAGGACGAAAGGACAAGGGGATCGTTCGAACATTTGTGAATGGAACATACACGAGTCACAGGTTCAAGCAGAATGCAAGAGCATAAAGTGTGGGAGAGCCCCTGCTCTCGATCTGCTTTCATTTATTATTCATTTCTTGGCATTTAACAACGATCCACATCATTATTCATACCTACCTTGTTGCTTTTTATGGGAACCATGCACAAACTATTACTGTTAATGCAGCACGCGGAAGACAATGCGTACGCCCGCGTAGCCAACCATGCTCTTTGTGATGGAGTAATAAATACGGTTACAGATTTGCAGGGGCTTAACAGATGCACCAAAGAGACGTGCTTGGGGATGGGAGAAGGCAGAGAGCACAGGAGAGGGCTTTCCTGGCTGGGAAGACAGATAACACTGGCCCTGAGGTTGCCAGAAAACGTTTTCGCTCTGCACGCAGTCATACTTATTAGAAAAGCATTTCCAAAACAGTTTGGGGCAGAGAATCTCAGCTCGCTGTCTGTCCCCTCCAGGCTCCAGGACCTCCCCGGGGCACATAGCTGGCTCTCCCTGAGCCCCGAGAAAAGGCCTACGATGCCAGGGGCTACCCTGTGCTACCTCCGTGAGCCGAACCCGGCTTCCAGCATCTCACCAGGCAGCGAGCAGCGAACACTCAGCCGCTGTGGCAGCTTCAACCGTTGGGCTGGCCAGGAGGGTTTTGCCCCAAATTCAAGTTTCAGGCTGCGTGCAAAGGGACGCCGGCAGTAAGTCAGGGCGAAGCGGTGAGAACCTCGCATGTGTGTGTGTCCCCCCGTCCGTCACCCCCCATCCCCAGCACTGCCGGCTTGTCCAGCTGCTCTTCCTCCAAGTCCACAAAGTTTTCGCGGAAATCACCTCACAGCAACCAGACGCAGCAGCCCCAGCCCGGGGCAGCCATGTCAGGGGTTGACAAACTTTCCCAACTCGGACCGACGGCTCCAACGGCTCCGGGAGGGACCTGCCTGCGCGGCGCCAACCCTCCTCCCGAGGCGCTCGGGTCACCCCGCGGATCC
>VXBZ01005927.1:34027-50458 GCA_013399135.1 Heliornis fulica | reverse complement strand
CGCGCGTCACGCAGCGCGAGGCGCCGCCTCACGGAGCGGGAAGAGGAGAGAGCGGGAGGAGGCGGGAAGCCGCGCGTGCGCGCCGCCTCAGGCCGCCTGGAGGCGGGAAGATCCTCCCGCCCCGGGGCCTTCGGGTTCGGCCCTTCCCCGCTGGTTCGAGGCCTACCCCAGCCTCGTCCTTCCTCCCTCCCTCCCCCAGCCCCGCCGGACGGTGCCGCGGACGGTGAGGCTCAGCGCGGGCGGGTTAGGCCCGAGCGGCGGGCGGCGGTACTTCAGGGATTCCCGCGGGCGTCTCGGCGCGGATCGGGTCGCATCGACCTGATAACCGGCGCTTCCCTGCCGCGACCGAGCAGGGGGCAGAGCCCTGAGGCACGGGCCAACGGCGCTCGGCCTTCCCCACCTGCCCCCACTCCCACCGGCCCTTCCTCCGGGCTGTTCCTCCACCCCTGGGCTGTTCCGGATGGGCCCCGAGGTGCCCGGGGAAGGAAGGCCTCTTTCCCTTGGTGGCAGGTGGTTTCATCCTCCGGTGACCCATTTCTCAGCTCATTAACTCCGGGGAATGTCAAGACAAAACTTGTTTGTTTTGGAGATCCTTCCTGTGTGAAAAGCGGGAGGGTTTGGTCTCGTTATTTGTGTTGCCGGAGTGCTGGCAGGGCTCAGCCCAGGTCACCCCCTCTCCTGCTTAGATGCCGGAGATGTATATATAAACATACTCCAGATACTTACATGTGCACAGCACAAGGACATAAAGTTTGCAAGGGATGCTGGGCAAGGAAATGTGAAGTTTCAGGGATGCAAATCTCAGGATTCAGGTGGTTGAGCTAAACTAATGCAAGGCACCGGTGGCATGAGCACCTGGAGTTGGGCCACTCAAACCCCACAGTGAGTTCTGCTTACCTGGAGCACCCACTCCCAGCAGTGCAGAGGCTGCAGCTTCAGATGCCGGGCCAGGATCTCCTGCCACCAAGGCACCTCTGTACACATTCCATACACTCCCTTATGTGCCTTTTGTGATGTCCCTGACCGGGTTCTACTTTTAAATGCCAGATTTGGAATAAATGCCAGATTTGGAAAACCAGACTTTCCAAGTGTGGGCTTCTAATGTCTATTATCTTTGATCAATTACTTAACAGGAACAAAGCCCTGTGTGTGATGAGGTCGTGGCATTTGTGCCTTTTTTTTTTTTTTTTGTCATTTCCATTCCACCATAATGCTAAATACCTTACATTTGCTGTTGTACAGTATCTAGGGTTGCTTTTTGCCACTACAGAGAACTAAAATGAGAGATAATTTGCTGTTCTGAGAAACTATGCTGAATGGGTAAGATATTTTTTAAAGAAAGTGCAGATTTAGTACTATGGTGACTCATGACAGTGAGCAAACCTTGGCAAAAAAAAAGAGGTTACAGAAGTGTTTCAAGCTGCATTTTATCATAGGAAAATATATATAATAACCTTAAATAGCCATACCTGTGCTTTAACTTACAGCACCCAGATTCTTCTAGTCTGGCTTTTGGGTGTTACACCAGAGTGAGATTGTCACCTTTTATCTCAAAGGGATCTGCAGCGATGAAATAAGCCTTTGTTAAACATGAAAACCCTCAAACCAGTGGCTATTCTTTAAGGCTCTGAAAAATACCTTCAGTGTCTCCTTCCTCTTGAGAACAGTTTTATGACTCCGGTGATAAAGCAACTGCAGTAATTAAGCGCTTGGTAATTAAAGAATCCCACTCGTGAGCCAATTTCATTTTATATTGTAGACACCAAGTTAGTTTATATTAGTTCATATTACTAGCTGTAAAAAGTATTTATATGAAAATGAGCTGATATTAATAAATTTTTAAAATTAATTGTTATTTATCACTTATTATTATATTGTTTTCTATCAGTTTTCTTTTAAAAGGTGATGAGACTTTTGTAACTTCCCAAACCCTGATAAACTCTAAACACAAACCAGTTCCCAGCTACAACTGTGTTTTCCAGTTGCCTGGTTCTGGACCAGTAGCCCTGAACAAGCCCCACACCGCAGGAGAGGGGAACAGGAGTGTGTGCACGCTCAGCCTCTGCTGGGATGAAGTCCACAGCTCTGCCCAACCACTGTATGTAGCTATGGAGTGATTAATTGGGCAAATTAATTAGTTAATGGTCCTGCTGCGCTTTGGAAATAGCAAATTACTACATATCTTTCTTTTTTTTTCTCACTCTCTATCACTAGGTAGTTGCCAGCACTGTGGCATGGCAGGGTGAGGGAATAGTGTTTAATACAGGGAGAAAAGCTGCGTTCAACAGCTGATAAACCCATTTTAATGTCAGGAAGGGAGAGCTGGATTTTCTTGGAATTGTGCCTTTACCTCTCTGCGCATTTTCAGGGAGGCAGGTGTAAATCTGTGCTGTCATGATGTCACCAGGCCGCTGTGAATGACCGTGGGCAGGCAGGCCAGGGACACCGGGATCCCGGGGCTGGCAGCGGTGTGTTTTTCAATGAGTCGTAAAGTGGCAGGAGGCTGAATGAAGGGGAAGGACGCCTGTATGATGACATCCTGGGGCCACTCAGGTGGCTGGGACTTGGGCTGCTGAGTTCAGCAAAGCTGGGATTTCACATTGTTTGTTTCCGAAATGAGGATTTTAATAGTAACCCCTGAGGCTGGGTCTCCTCCACCAATGTAATGTACAAGAAGTGCTCCCCAAAGCCTGGACTCCTGCCTCCTCCTACTTTGGCCCTAATTCAAGAAAGCACTTAATGTATACATAAATACATTTCTTGTCAGCAAAGCTTTTGAGCAAACACCTAGTTAAAAGATTCGCTTATCTGTAGTTCTTTGGTTAAGAAGTAAGGTATTAATGGGAGTGAAAAGTGAGGTAATCTAGCTGTAAATCCTTATCATTTCTTTCATTTATAACGAGAGCTTAGTCATCTTTTGACCAGTGACGCACAGCACTGATTTCTTGCTGAATAAAATTTTAGAAGCATGGCCAGTTTTTCCCAGATTCTTGGAACTGTGCCCTTTATTGGGTTTTATGAATGCAAAGCTCAAGGTCTGTGGCGTGCCATGGATAACCTAATGCAAGGTCATCTTTTGCTGGAATAACAGTACCTAAACCTTCAGTTGTGATGACGGGGTCCAGCCCTACTTTCAGATTTTATCAAATTTCATAGGGATTTTGATGTGCAGAACAAGTTCAAACTGTGACAGCAATAAAAGCACTTGCAAAATGCTGAAGATTACCAAGCTTGGAACTGTAAAGGTCAGACCCTGATCTACACTTCCCCAACTCTCAAGTGTATTTAGATCTGAGATTTCCTGCACATGTAGCTCTCTGCTCTGCAGCTCACCGAGGTGGAAAAAAAATCATCATTATCTTTGGAAAATTCCATCACAGGACTACATTTTCCCTCTAAAACTCCAGAATTTCATGTCATGAATGATGCATATTCTGTCTCAGAGGAAATCCTCTGAGAAAAAAATAAAAATCCCCGTGGCCTTAATTTTAAGGACATGCTTCTGAGACAGGAGGGGGGAAAGTGCACTTTCCAGGTTAACTAGGCATTCACTTTTGCACTGGCACCCACAGCAAGAGAAATACAACTGTAAGGAATTCTCATTTCCATCCTACAAGGGCGAAGCCAGCAGATCACACACACAACTGTCAGGGCACTGCAAGCTCTTCCTCTCATCACCAGGCACCTTGCATCAAACACTCACCAAATTTAAGAAGGAATTTACACTGTCTCTGCCTGGTTTTTCACTTTAGGTGGGTAATGGGTTCTTACAAAGTAAAAGTCCTCAGACCTACTTGATGTGAAAATTAATCTTGAAGGAAGTGGAAGGAGGGAACTCCACTGAGGTCAGAGTTTTTATAGCTCCTGCCACCTTTCATGGAGTTTTAAATGTGAGGAGACTTGTTAAGTTTATTTATTGCCTGAACCTAGAAGTGGAGGATGCTTTCATTAACCCAAAAAGGTCTCTCTGAAGACAAAACTGTGCTCCAGCTGTCCAGTTTTGAGGAAGTTCACATAAGCACAGAATTTAAATGGAGATTTAATCATCCAACAGGTGAGAACCTGCAGAAAATCCACTTGGTGTCATAACTATGTAATGGAGAGAAGCAGCAGCTTCTAATTCAAGACACAGAGTGGTGAATATCAGTTTATTGGGAGGCCAAGGGAAACAGAAAAAGATGTGACCTCATAAATCTGGTTATACTTCCAAAAATATACCATAGGAACATTAGATGCCACTGGGAACACACATAGTAGAACTAAGTGCTCAGCAAAGCACGCTAACCTAATTTCATCATTACATGAAAGGAGAAAATCCTGACTCACATTCCATGAAAACTGTTATGGTGAATCAGCAAATTACTTCTGTTTATCTCCTCCAACGTCAGCACACTGAAGTCTGGAGCAACTCAAACTAATCTTAGGGCACTTGTAAATAGAACATATTCAGAGCAGCTGAAGCTCAGCTAAATGGAAACAAGCAGAAATTCATCATCAATGGACAGCTGGGAAGCTCAGAAAAAAGCTGTTCCCTGGCTGTTCTATCAGAAGGAAAGATAAGTTCTGTGTGTGCCTCTGACTCCTTTACCACAGCCCAAATAAAAGTGTTTACACTTAAGAAATGTGTGGCAGTTATAACAAGATCTCCCCACACAGGAGATGCTGGTGGTTTCATATAGATGCCCGTTTATACATATCCCTGTGGTGGTAGGAAGAAAATCAAACTGCACAGAAATGTATAACCTGATCTGGCTTGTTTAGCCACTAATCCAATCGTCTCTCCTAGTAAAGCTCAAATAATTTGATTGTGTGTGTAGGGCATTCTGGAGCACCTGAGGGATGAGAATGAAATCCTGCCTAAATACTGTAGATGAGCAGAGAAGATACTGAAACGCCTTCCTGCATCAGTACATCTGCTGACTCCCATCTTCAAGCCCAGGTGATCTCCTGCTGTAGGGCTGTACCAGCCATCCCAGAGTCCCTGGGAGAGCTGTGTGAAGCAGAGCAGCACCACATGTCTCCACACAGGCTGCTCCACACTGGGGACCGTTCTGCAGCCTGGGACATGACCTTCAGCTGGGGGTGAAAGTAGGACACGTCCTCGAAGGCGGTCACACCTGGCTGTACGTCTTGCTGTAGATTTCTTGAGAGCTTCACTCTTTGGTGCCATTGTAACAGCATCTGCTGGCAGTAAATTCACATTATCCACCAAAATATTTCTCTTGTGATAAACAGATCCTTGGGCATCACTGGGTGTCATATCTCAGCCTTTGTCTGTCCTCTCGCACAAAGATTACAAGCAAAACTAAAGGTCTCATTGAAATGCCTCGAGGACCTTGACTTGCTGAAGTGTGGACAGTGACTTTACAGGACCTCTGGGCTCAGGGCTCTGGAGTCAACTAACCTCTGAAACTGCTCTTTCTACAAGAGGGACAGAGAAGGTGATACAGCCCCAAAGGCACCCGTGCAAAGAGGCAGCAGTAAGAAACAACCCAGGAGCGTGGGAAGGGAGTGAGTGGTAGGGCAGGCGGTGTTTGTGCATTTAGAAGATGACTTAGAGCAAGATCTGCTCCTGGCAGTAGCTCATATCCCAACTGCTGCTTCTTAAGGAAAGGGGAAGAAGATTCAACCATCCCTTTGCAGCTTTCCCTGCTAGCTGGGCTCAGCCCGTGCGCAGGGGCCGTGGGTGACACGTGTGCCTGTGATGGAGCAGGCGGTCAGTCGGAGGTGACAGGTGTGCAGCTGGGCTGCACACGCTGACTTCAGAGCCCGGCTGCCGCTGCGCTGCGTGACGCCAGCGGTGTGAGTCACTGGGGGAGACGGGAACGGCGTTCCGAGTTTCCACATTCACAAAGTGGGAAGAGCTTAGATCGGATTTCATGGTGGTTTCACATGGAAATGGCTTAGCGGGGCAGCAGGGCTCCTCCGTGGTAGTCATGTGTTACACAGGGTCCTTTCATGGCCTCTGTATGAAGAGCTGTGCTGGAGCTTGGTGAGTGTTATTTGCTGCGTTGTGCAATGCTGTAGCTATCAAAAGGAAGGAGAAGTACCACACAAAAGCGATTCCTTTAGAGATGAATGATGATGATGATCTAGTTGGGGGTGTCCCTGCTTCTTGCAGGGGGGTTGGACTGGATGACCTCTGGGAGTCGCTTCTAACCCTGATCATTCTATGATTCTATGATTCTGTGAAACCATTCTGACAGTAATGATTTGTTTCCATCACCATTGGGAAAACAAGTTTTAAACAGTCATCAAAGCACAGACAGGCCTTGGAGCAAAACTTGCTTATTCTCTGGAGCAAGAGAGCTGTCACTGTGGGCTTCCTGGTGGTCACAGCCCCCTAAATTGCGATCTGTCAGCTCCCCCCTGTCTGACTGCAGCAGGGACAGTGTCAGGGTGCAGCAGGACTCCTTGCAGGAGAGGGAAACTGTCAACTCATCTGGGAGAAGTTTGGTAGTTTCTGCCAAGATCTGAAATGTTTGGGATTGAGGATCACATCTGCCCTGTCTTACTGCTCTGCTGGGGAAGCTGGAGGAGGAGTTGAGGCTCTTCTCAGTTCCTACTGGCTTTTCCCTACTGCAGGGGGTTAGGAAATCAAAGAAAGGGTCTTCTCCTCTGCCCTGCACAAAATTAATGCCACATATCTATCTACTCCTTGAACATGAGAGGACCAGGGAACTCAGGAGACCTCTTGCATCATGACCAGACCCTACATAACGCCTTGGAGAGCTCTCTTGGACACTTTGGATCATGTAAAGGCGCCAACTCACACACCAAAGTGGCAGGGAAATGCTGCTGCTAGCTCCAGCTCAACGAGGTGCTCTGAGCCGCGGGATGGGGCAGTGGTGCCACAAGTCAGACTGTGCCTTTTTCTTCCCTTGCCCTCTCTGGTCTTTTCCCAAACCATGATGTGCTTAAGCAGGACTTCCTGCTCACCAAGGCCTCCAACTGAAACCAATACATCACCCTGTGGAGAAATGAGAGAGCTGTTACTTTTGCAGGCAGGGTTCACAGCTCTTCAACCTGTTGCAGTGAAGCTGACAGAACTGTAAAATAGGTTTATTGCTTCGCCCAGCAAGAAAGGACATAACTATCACAGTGTAAAGAGTTTGAGAGGGGGTGAAAAAAAGTCCTGATGCTCTATCCTTTCACTGTGAGAATTCCTGCCTGATTGCTGAGACTGATCACGTAGCAGCTGCTTTAGGGGAGCTGGTGAGTTGTTTGGGGATGCCCTTGTTTGGTTTATCTTTAAAGATTCGTGTTTTTCATTGATGCCCATGGGTGGTTGTCTGCACATTAACAGAAATCTGTAGCTCCCTTTAATAAGCAGAAAGATCCTACAAAGAGGCTACGACAGAATGCTGGGACCAGTAGAAAAATGCTTAAGCAATACCACTTATTTGTAATGGAGAAGGATGATGCTAACAGTGAAGCTATCATATAATCTGTGAAGAATTTTAGGGGGTGCTGCCACAAGCAGGGTGACCTGGCCTGTGCAAACAGAGGGTGTGTGAAGCACCGCTGGCTGCTCAGAACCGCAATACCACCATGTGCCCTGAGCAGTATATTGTGTTCTGGTGGATGTGACAGCTGTATTTGATCATCTCTTCTTATATTGCTTTCACCCCCACGTTTTTTTTAAACCCTTGAGAAAAAAAAACAAACTCCTTTTGGAAGAAAATTACCTTCAGCAAAGGAGCTGAAGGTTGGTGTTGTGAAATACCTGTTTCATTTCTCAAAATAGCAGTTTTAGTAGCTCGGAGAGTCCAAACAACTTCCCAAAGCTCAAGAGGCACAGTTGTAACACCAGCTTTCTAATAACTCAACAACATAATCCTCGGGCCACTGAGAACTGGTGTGACAGTGGTGTTGTAGTTACACAGTGGCTTGTCACAGAGCTTGCACTGGAGGGCTCCTACCTTGCTAAATCCCTTCCTGTATCTGCCTCCGCAGCCGTGTCACCTCTTTGAGAAGTTCCTCAGAGATGTTGGATGCATTTTTGTACATTTTGGGACAGCCTTCCAGCTGGAAAGCTGATGACCACTGGGAAATGCTCTATAGAAATCTGGAACCCTTGGAGTATTGTTTAGGAATCACATGAAATTAAGGTTTTAAAAGCCATTCTTCAAAAACTAGTAGTTAGCACGATATATATAAATTAAACCTGGCAGTTTATTATTACCACTGGCTATTTAGTTTTCACCTGTAAAGCAAGCAAACATGTAAAAGAATCCAAAGGGAATGCTTGAGAGAACCCAGGAGATTCCAGCTCCATTGTTGGTGCTGTGTTTACTGCAGATCTGCCTAACGAGGGCTTGGGATTTCTGGCTTGTGTGTAGTTAGGAATCTCTGGCAGTGTTTGAAACTGTGCAGCATTTGATTATGCAGGAAGGAACCACTAATATTAACCCCAGTTGTACTGACATTGCCAAAGGACACCCCGGGTTTCTCATACAGGTATTTTCTCCCATAAGGAAGATGGCACTGACAGGGTTCTCAGGGGTGTTGCAGTCACAAGGAGCTCAGGAAATTGCTACCTCTGAAAAGCCATCCCAGAAGGGTCTTTGGGGCTACTCACAGTCTACCCTCTGGTCTATAAGTCACATTTCTGCTACAAAAGCTAGGCCTTGTTTTTAAGGCAAGCAAATGTAACTGTTTTAAACTTGATTTTAGAAATAGATAATATTCTTTTTTTTTCTTCTGAGCAAGTAATTACAGATTAAAAATTACTGAAGCTTCAAAAATCTTGGGTTTAGTTTATCCCTTCTATGCTTACAGTGTCATTCCCCTTGCAGAGGAGACAGCTAGATAGGAAAACATAACTTCAGCTGTGAAAAACTGTGAAAAAGAACCTAAAATATCATGTGATTATTTGTCAAAAGCCACCAAAATAAAATGCAAAAAAAACCACCCCAAAATAAAGCAAGGAGATAAAAATATCTTTTTCATTTGAAAATGTATGCTATTCCAGATAAAAGGTTTTGTGTCCTGCAGTCTCCATGAGCCTCTGCAGGTCCTTCCCTCCTCCAAGGTTGATTTTAACCTGTCAAGCTGGTAGGGCCATTCCTGGATATTGTATTGATTTATTCTTGAAAGGAGCATTCAATTTTTCTTAAATAAATAATTTTGTGGGGTTTTTTTTTATTTGTTTCTATATAGGTTCTTTTAACTGCCTGTCTGCTAGCCCTTCTCCAGAAGAAAAATCACTTTCCTGCACATCAAGTTTAATTTTCTCCTAACATCTGTTCCAGGCTTCTCATTTGTTTAGAGGTTGACAGAGTATTTTCAAGGTCTAAATAATCATCTATCTAAGAAAGGAACTGAGCCATTTTGGGGAAAAAATAAACTTTCAGAACTTTTCAGAACTAGCAGACTGTTTTGAATCTGGTTTTTTTTATTATTATTATTATTTGAGTGAAGCCCCATGTCCTTATTTTAAATAGAGTATCGCCATCCCATTACAGAACTGGACCCCTGCAGCTCAGTAGATGGTTGTGTCAGGCTTGTTGACAGAGATAAGCTGGAAATTAAGCTTATTTGGTAAATTCAAGGGTAAATAGAGCAGGGGCAAAATTTATTTCAAAATAAAAATCAGTCCAGTGATGCAGGGTCCTTTGGTTTTCATGCTAGGGAACAGTGCCCCAAGGAAGGGGGTGGTTTCCTTTGGAGAAGCCAAAGATTTCAGAGCCCACACAGGATCCCACAAGAGCATATCCCAAAGGGAAGAGCACCCCAGCAGTGGTCAGCCTCGACCTGTTACCATCAAGTTTTGTGGGCTTGAAGGATGAAATTCTTTCTTACACAACATTGCAGTATCTGTAATTGTAATTACAATAAAAAAATACAAAAACCAATTAAAAAAAAGTAATTTTTCAAGCTGTTCTCCAGCCACAAAAGTAGAGTTTGGTTGTGTGTGAAGTATGGATTGAAAGGTGAAGGTGTTTAGAGCATGTCACAGAAGAGGAAAGCTCCTTGTTGTCACTGTTGTGTAACAGGGAGTCCCCCCGTGGTGTCCCAAGGTTCAGAAAGGACCCCTTGCTTTCAGTACTGACCACAGCCAGACCCAACACTGGAACATGCCCAAGCTGACGAGCCTCTTGGCACCCACAGGCACACGGCTCTGGGTACCCAAGCAGAGGAAGTCAAACTCTTGTATTGCTTTTACTTGGCATTTGGTAAGAAAACTGCATTTCATTACAGCAGTGTTCTCCACAGCGTTAAAGTTCTCAGCAGCATTTATATCATACCTATATTTACTTCTAGCAGTCTAGCCTCAAATTTCTTTTTAGCATTTACTTTCTTCTGTGCATCATGTGTGACTGACAGTAGGAAGGACTCAGGGTAGAGATCAATTACTGTGATTAAAATCGATCCTCCTGCAGCGCACTCCCGGCTGACCGACCCACGCACATGAGCTCGCTTGGCTTGGTCACGAGACTGTGGCACAGGGCGAGAATCCCATTGAGGGGATTTATTACTGTGTCAGAATTACAGTATTTGATCATCAGGAGAATAAAGAGAAAGCTGTGTTTATGTACTTTACACCTAGTGGTAAAGTTGTATTTGGTTTTTGAAAGCATTTTAGAAATGAGCCATTGTATAGCAAGAGTCAGTGTTTAGTGGTTTTATGCAATACCTCAAGTATTGTGAAAGTAAAATGTACCTCTTTTTGCTCTTACAGAGCAGGAAGAGTGGCACCCATTTCTGTAGGCTCAGCTGAAAGGCACTGAACAACAGTGACTTTTGCATTAACTGTAACTTTGCATTAATGAGCTCATCATAAACATCTAACCCGGGACAACTACTGTACCAGTCTTATCATATAACAACTCAGTAAAATTTAAAGACCAATAAATGTTTCCACGTGAAAGATGAGATGGAGATTGTGTAGGAAGTAAGGTGAAGGGAGGAAGCAGGAGGTAGGGTTTACACCAGAGTTGATAACTCAGAGTACAAAATGCCTGAGGCTCTAAAATGGCAATCTCGAGAAAGCAAATGAAGAAGCAGGAGGGAAGTGTCCAGAAACAGTGGCTATGCAGGTGGTTCCAGCCAAATGGGAAGCAAGCAGTCAGTACCAGAAATCTACATTTTGTTTCAATTAAAGTAAACCAATTGTTTAAAATTTTATTGGCTGGAAAAAGACAACAGTTGCATCTTAATCTTTCAAAACCACAGGACACAGCAAACTCCTCGTTTTACAGAGACAGAAAGTCTGTATCTATAGTTCAGAGATTAGTCAACAGCTTTATTAATTTCAAAGAGGAGGTTATTCAGCTGCCAGATAAGTGACTCAAGTGTCCAAATTCTCATTACTCCTTTTTCCTAGATGAGGCTGGAGGGTTATCACTGAGTTACTGTAAGCAATGTCTCCTTCTGCCCCCAAACTACAGGTGCTGGCCAGATGAGGAGTTACTAAAATGGAGCTGGACTGGAAGAGCCCAAAGGCAGGAGAGCTGCAGAGCACAGGTATTCCTGGCCTCAGGGATGGATGCTGCTGATGGATGGGAGAGAAGCTACGAGTCTTCTTGCAGCAGTCTGAGCTGGCTGTGCCAAGGGAGTAAATTCAATCAGAGCCATAAGACAACTACAGGAGTTTGCATTCACTGGATCTTTCAAGGAAGACCAGGAATTTATGGAATACTTGTTTCTTCCAGTCCCCCTCCAATCTCTTAATCTGGAAAAGTAACACCATGCTGCTCTCAAAGACAAAGAGTTCTTACTCTCCTCAAAGCTGTGGGCTTTTACTTGATCTCAATTTAAAAAAAACCCAAACCCCTTACAACACCTCAAACAGTTATGAAATTAAGAAGCAACTTCTCAATTCCAGTTTTTGTGCAAACACACCATCAGAACAGACTGAAATGGATGAGGTTCCCTTCGCACAAGGCGGGGAGGAGAGGAGACGAGGTACCTCTTCCATTGTCAATTCCTGTGGGAGTATCCAGGTGGGATGAAGGTCAGAACTATCCTCACGCTCCTGGCCATGGCACGGGGCTGTGGATCAGCACTTTAAGTTTGAGCCTTTAATTTCCTTTCCTTAGTAATGTTCCTTCTCTCTTAATCTCTGTAACACTGATAGGATTTGATAATAAACAGGTCAATAATCCTTAAAATCTGCTCTGCAGTTTAATCTTCTTAAAATAACAGGTGGATGAGAGAGTGGAGACCACCTAAAGTGTTCCCTTTTGCAGTCAAATCTGTACTCTAGTGTAACTACACTTCAGCAATGTGGTGCCTGGGCTGAAATCCATCTCTCACAGAGCCAGCAGAAATCCTCACACTCCCCATGCTCTATGCTGACCAGGTCCTTGCAAAGCCATAAACCCTATTTTTCTCGTGACACAACATTGCCATGGCAATGATTGCATTTTGTTGGCAATATTTCATTTGCAACCCTCCTGCCATTGAAAGATTGGGGTTTTTTTCTTAAAAAAAATTTTGAATAAATGGTAGTGTGAGCCAAAAACCCAATGGGCTACTTTCTGTTTTCTACAGAAAATTAGAAAGTAATAATCTCATAAGTGTTACACCTGGTTAAGCTTATTCCTCACTGACCAGCTCTGTGAGCTTTGGGATGCCACATCTCACTTGGCTGAACACCCAGCCTTTACAGAACATGTTCTCTACTAGTGGTGTCGTGGTACTAACACAGTTCTCAACCTTTGAGGAATTCATAGCTCGATTCCATCTTTCTACATGTGCTCTGGCTCTTTAATAAGGGGAATAATCAGCAAGAGTTGGAGTAGGCAACTCACAATGAAGTCAGAGGAATCAGATTGATTTTTTTGTGGGCATCCATGAAGTCCTCTCCTTGCTGCCCTTGTTTTTCCTTCTAACTCCCATGCAGGATGTTAGACAAAGGAGATGAAATCTTGCCTGAGCATCTCAGCTGCTGTGTGTGACGCAAGAGAAAAGCAGTCGCCACAGACTGGTTTGCAGATGCTCGGCTGTGCAGGAGGTTTGTGCTCTTGAGAAAATGGGAAGGACAGAGAGGAGCCCATCACCAGGAGGATGCTCTTCAGCAGTCAAAAGGAAGAAGGATTTAGGATGGAGTTGGCTCTGTTAGCTCACAACCTGAGCAGCACTGCGGAGCTTGTAGCCTGGCTGGCTCCCTCCCGTGTCAGCTGCGTGAATCTGATTTATGCTTTCTGGGGGTTTGACTGAGGCAAAGCATTACATGCTCCTACTTCTGAGCAGGTTGTGATGCGTTGTTCTCTAACACTGTTGCAGATAATTAGGTCAGTTTTACTTCTCATTGACATCACTGAAATGAATCATTTTTTTCAAAGTAGATGATCACTCTAATAGTTCCTATATAATGTTGCTGCCACCTCCAAATCATGTCCTAATTAATGAGTTCCAGTAATACTACAGAAAAAAAAGGAAGTGTGGATATTCAATGATCGAGCATCTGTTTCTGACCCTGGAAAACCTTATTCAGTTAAGTAACTATTACTCATGAGAATTACTGTGCAAGTTTCCAGGAGGTTAATTTCAGTAGGACTGTTCATGCAGGAGCAGTTCTGCTCACAGTTCTCTATTAAATACATTAAATCTCTGCTCCATCTCTCCACAGATTTGGTTTTAAAACCTCAGACAATACTACTTGCTTCTGTGAGCTAGTGATACTGAGAATTATCTACCAACATGGATCCAATCCAGAAAATCATATACCATAATCGTGTCTTTTCCCATCATCCCCAAAAGGTACTTGGCATAGAAGTCTCCAAAACGCAGAGCAGGGCGGCTGCTAGTCACCACGTCTGCCACCAGCAGGTATTTCAAAGCTTTTACAGTCAGGATTCAGCAATCTTTATCATTCTGAAGTCAGACTCCTGAGACACAAGCAAGAATAATTACTGTTGCGAGCTTTGCTCAAAAATGTCTTCTGCCACACTTACTGCAGCTCATTTGCTCTAAGTACTCCCACATTATTACCTTATCTACAGGCTCATAGACGAATTTCGCACCGTGGGGGCAAACGAGGAAGCTGTCAGCTCTGATACATCACTGTACTGGCAGGGTTTTGCCTGCCATGCTTCAGCAGAATGCACCACAAACACTGAGCTGCCTGTCCAGTGCTGCTGTGCCTGCTGCAGGCTCGGCACTCCTCCACTGCCCACCCAGAAGCTCCCACCTCCACCTTAGAAGATAACTTAGGGATGTCCTCCAGACTCCTTGACCCAATCCCAGACTTCGTGTACTGTCCCAAACTCTGGGAATGAGAGAGGTTTCTATTTATAAATGTTTGTAGATGATGTTTTCAGCAGTAACAGCAGGAAGGGAGGGAGTTATTCCTCCTGTCTTCAAATAAAATGCAACAGCTAAATAACATTCATGGACATCTCTAAGAAAGCCTAGACACTATGTCAAGAATCTAAAAGACATAGAGACTGGTCCTAACAAATAAATACAGTCAAATTACCATAAAGCAGGATTAAAATTCCTGTTCTACTACCTTTTCTGAACAGAGTATTTATGAGGGATACAGATCCCCGTGTTCAGGACAGAGAGATTAGTTTGTTCTCATTAAGAAAAAAATGTGATTTCATGTTTGAAAGCTTAGCTAGTTATGAAGTAGTAAATCAGCAATTCTTCCTAAGCATTCTTAAAGGCTCCTCTGACAGAAGTAGTGATCAACCTTCTCAGCACTGTCCAATTTTCACTTCTAACAGCTTCCAATCACCAGCCCCAAGACATTAAAAGACCACGCTCGTCTTGGAAGAAAAATCATAATATTAGTATCTATTTGTGTAATAACTGAGGACTTTGCACTGACAGGGACTATAAAGAGTTTTATACATCCCATTTGAAAAATGTAGTTGCTTACCAAAAGCCAATGGCACTTAATCAGTCAGTAAACCAGCAAGAATGTTCTTTGGGTTTCAGCAGGATTAATCTAGTTATGTTAGCTAGAGGGATTTGTTAAAGAAAAGAAGCCCTAGTCTGAGAATTCATTTCATCTAAATTAAATGACGAATGAAACCTAAAATCCTCCTCAGAAAACCAGGAGGCTTGGCCTAACTGCAAGCTCTACTGCTGTAAAATGAGGTGCGTTTACATCTGAGCAGCACTGTCAGATTCACTCTGTACCACGTCTGACTGGCAAGAAGAGTCTGAACTTAGGGAGCGGAACGTGTCTGCTGTGAGTAACAATACCTCAGCTTTCAGATTCAGTAGCTGTCAGTTGTGAATTAACAGTCAAGTGTTATCAGAAATGAGGCTTGTGACACTTCTCAGTTGTGGGATGCCAAGACTACAGCACTTTCCATCACCAGACAGACGATTTCTTCCCGATGAGACTCTCTTTGATGGAAGTCAAACTGTAGTGACAGTAACAGTGCTGGGAATGATACTGAGCTGACTGTTAACTACCCCAGTGTTCTTCTGGGACAGTGACAGACATGGGGATTTACTTTATGGTGACCTAAAAATTGATACATGATTGACTCAAGGTCTTTTAGTATCATGGAAGATGCGAGTTCAACTCCTCAGTCGCTGTAACTGGCTGATGTACTGTTTGGAAGGCCTCTATTTATCTAAAGAGACAGGAGGCAATGAAAGAAAAAACTCATTCTTAAAACACACAATCTGTGTTTTATCTCCTCTGACTGGGTTGTACAACTCCTTACTAAACACCCCAACTTCACACTCTGATATTTATCATCATGCAGATGCCCAGAACGTACCAAGTTTATTGTACACCTTTTTATACCTCTATCCCCCCTGAAGCCACTACCGTCCTGTGCCTTTATTCCACCCTGTGAAGCGCAGGAACCCCCTGAACAGTCACACAGCAAATCTGCCCGTTCCCAGCGCCCTTACAGAGGCTCTCCCCGCCTCCGCCACAGCCGCCGAGGGCAACCCCTCACGCCGTTATCTCCCAGCCCTGCCGCCTCCGCGCTTCCACCTCAGGCAGAGCCGCCGCCCGGAGAGAGGGGCCTCCCCGCTCGGCAAGCGGCCTACCCGGCCCTCCCGGCGCTACCCACGGCGGCGAGATCCCGTCAGGCCGCCGGCCGAAGGCTTCGGTACCCTCCAGCCCCGCTCCCGGCCCGGCCCCGTGACCGGCGGGGGGGGCCGNCCCCGTGACCGGCGGGCGGCACCGCCGCCCCCGCTCCGCCCCGGCGCGGCTGCGCGTAGCGAGGCGCGGTAGCCGGAAGCCGGAGCCGCGACAGCGCCGAGTCCCGGTGGTAGCGCCGCGTCCCCCGTTCTCTCCTCTCCGCCGGGCCGGCCGCAGCGCCGCGGAGCCGCCCGCCGCCATGTCCAACATGGAGAGTATCCTTCGGGACAGGGGGCTCGGCCGTGCGGCGGCGCGAAGCCCCTCCGGTCGTCGGTACCGAGCGGCTGCTGCCGCTCCCCGGTCGCTGTTGGCGCTCCGGGACTGGCGGCGCGGGGGGGGCGGGGCTTCCTGGCGGGGGCCCGCGGGGG
>VXBZ01005927.1:14112-33617 GCA_013399135.1 Heliornis fulica | reverse complement strand
GGCTGGAGCTCGATGGTCCTCGGGGTCCTTTTCAACCCAGACCAGTGTGGGATTCTGTGACACCTAGCTGAGGCCACCGAACCTTGCTGTGGGGCCAGGAGGGGAAGGCACTGTCACCTCTGCACTGCAGGAGGGGCAGTCCTGTCCCTGAGGCAGAGGGTTTGAGGTGTAGAGCAGTTCAACCCGTGCACCAGGGACGTGCTGTACATCCAGCCCTGCGAACAGCCTGGAATGAGGTCAGCACTCCCAGCTCAACAAGCCCAGCCCTGTGTCCTGCTGCTAAAAAGAAGTTACAGGGAAAAAACACCCATGGACCAATTAGAACTTTCTGGCTGTATAAAATCATCTTCGGTCACAGAGGTGCAGCAAGCCTTAAAGATTGCAGAGGAGTCGGCGTGGTTGAAAAGCACCAGCAGCGCTGGACACTGCCGGTTGTGGGAACCGAGGGAGTGCTGGAGCAGGTGACTGTGAGTCAGGGCTCGTGATGGAAGTTTGGTTTCACTTGTGTGATGGCATATCAGGAAAGACCTTCGAGGGAGGAGCGAGTATGTGCTGTCATGGTGTGGGAGAGCTGTGGAGGTGGCAGGCTGAGCTGTTTTAATGTCAAAGGTAAAATGCCCCAAGTCAGGCACTGGACAAAACGAATCGCTCTGCAATGCTGTTCCAGTGTAATTGGTGTAAATAGGTGATGTCATGTTTTACCTGGTTAGTCTAGTCTGTGACCTGAAGTAAACTTGTGTGATCAACCTAAAGGTGTTTTCCTGTTTGCTACATGACCTAATCTGTGGCTAATTTGCTGTTCCTCAGCAGCTTTTTATTTTTCCCTCTTTATTTACATTTTTTGGATCTGCATGGAGATGTTCCAGGCAGGGCAGTAAAGTGTATTTTCACTGAGGACCCAGGACTCTGTGTGTGTGTGAGTGAAAGTAGCTGTCAGTCAGGCTTTCAGTTCCTCTTAGGGGAGATTTGGTTTGTATATTTATCAGTCAGAAATAGATTTGATGTTAAATGGAGCCAGTTTCACATCCAAACTAACTTTTTAGGGCCTTACAACCCGGATGATAAGTGGCATTGTAGTTGTAAAGCAGCTTGGTAGTTGGTCTTGTTGTGGGGAATTTGAAGAGCTTACTTAACATTTTCCAAGTTCTAATATCACTGACGGGGAAACACGGTAAAGGTTTGGTAACACCTCAGAGAGAAGAGCAAAATACTACAATGAAAGGATCAATCCTGTTCTTGAACCCTTAACTCATGCTGTAGAGCACCTGTTTAATTTGAAGTTTGCTGCAAAGGAACTCAATAGGAACTCAAAAAAATGTGACAAAGAAGAAAAGGCCGAGAAAGCTAAAATCAAGAAGGTAAGCAGCGAGTCTGAGACGAGCTCCTTGAATCTACTGTTTACATATTCCAGTAGGAAAATATCTGCTGTTTTTACTGTGTTCCTGGTATGCAGGCTAGCAATATTGTGATGGTTTTTTTTCCTGGTTTTCACCAGGCAATCCAGAAGGGTAACATGGAAGTCGCACGAATACACGCCGAGAACGCCATCCGCCAGAAGAACCAGGCCATCAATTTCTTGCGCATGAGTGCCAGGGTAGATGCTGTAGCAGCCAGAGTTCAGACTGCAGTGACGATGGGCAAGGTACCTGTATTTTAACAAAGCACTTGCAAGGATGAGACCTCTCATCCTCTTAGAAGTGAGTTAATTAATAATGGAGCCCAAAACTTTCAGTTTTGGTTTTAAAAGTAGCCAGTAGTAAATCCAGTGATGGAATTCCCCTGGCAGCTGCTCTTTATGTAGCTGGTAACTTCTGTTAGATATTGCTACTCGTGCTTCTAAGGATACAGTGTGTTTGCTGGTAATGCTTAACATTATTTTGCAGGAGTATTATTGCTCTCCTTCCACATACTTAAGTTCATGACATAGGTCCTGTGTTTCTAGAAATCTATTTTAGCTCAAAAGTGGCTTTTTAAGGTGTGCTGCTGTGCAGCATTTCAGCCATGGAGTTTATCTTGCCCTGTGATCTGTATACCAAGTATATCCCTTAACTTTAGGCATGTTGTTCTAGAAACCCACAGAAGTTAGTGCCATGTACCTCTTGTTTCTTGCTGAGTTTTGTCTCAGAATGCACATTTCAAGTGTTTGAGTGAATTTGGAGGATTTGAAATGGTAGGAGCAATAAAAACCATGTGCCATACTATTTGGTACTGTAGAAACTGTGGATAGAGGTAAGAGAGCTTGGTAAGAAGCTGTTTATTTTTCTTTCTTTGTAATAATTTCCTTTACCTCATTTCAGGTAACAAAGTCAATGGCAGGGGTGGTCAAGTCTATGGATGCCACGCTGAAGAGCATGAACTTAGAAAAGGTAAATAGGTACTTACTTTTCAAACCCATAAAGGGCAGTGGACATGAGTCCTAAAAAGACAAGTTCCCAGGAAGAAAAAAGGTTTGCAGAGAGTCTGGTCAGTCCTGGAGCAGGTTGACCACTGTGAAGTCCCTGTAAATGGTCAAAACTTCAGTGGAGAAGACCCTAAACATCCTACTTGAAGCACAACATCTGATCAGCTTCAGAGTTGATGCTGGGAGGGTGTGGGGGGGACAAGGTTCTGATCTCCAGAGGTTGCTTGAAGCCTTTATTGTAGTGTGATTCAGGCTTTGCCAGTGGAGGGATATTTCTGTTATTTGCAGATCATGGATTTGATTCAATTATCTAACAGATATCTGCACTGATGGATAAATTTGAGCATCAGTTCGAAACACTAGATGTTCAGACACAACAGATGGAAGACACAATGAGCAACACTACTACACTAACAACACCACAAGTAAGAATAGTAACTTATTTCTTTTTTAAAAGGAGATTACAGATTATGTGTCCAGCCTGTATGGATATGTCTGGTTCTTTCTGCCTCCTTTGAGTCATAGCAGCACCTGGAGCCTTTTCAGTTTTGCTTCGTGCTTCTTTGTGATGAAGAGACTGTTTGAAATTATATTCACGAGTGCAGAAGATCACATTTATGTGTTTTACTCACTTTTGCTCTTACAGTAGGCTTTATGTTGTATTTTATCTTGAAAACTTTAACCCTCCTACTGCATAAGCAGCATTTTGATGAATCTTAATGGGCTTAATGGTCAGAAGACACTGCAGCATGCTGTGAGCAAATCAGTACTTCTAACTCATATACTAACAAAGTGACATTAGTCACTACAAAATTAGTATGTGGGATGAAAAGGTTGTTAACTGCCTATTTTAATTTATGGACATGTGTTTACTAAAATAAATCCTTAAATGCTTGACATAGTTAAGAATTTCTAGTGCTTACAGAATTATCAAGTCCCTTGGGTTGGAAAGAGACCTTTAAGATCATCGAGTCCAACCACAGCCTAACTGTCTAGTCCACCTCTACACCATTATCCCCTGGTGCTGTTCTCACACAAGGTTTAAGAGAGAAATTTACTGCTTGGTAAATAAACAAAAATACCTAACCCCAAATCCAACAGACCAAAACAACTGGAGATGGGCTCTTTGCTGTGTTATGCAGAGCAGTGATTTAGTAGCTAATAATTAATATTCAGGCATGTGTTTGGGTGGTTTTTTGCAGATAAGTTTAATGCTTTAGAAGCATTATTTCTGAGCTAGAGCTCAGTTACTGAGATTTTAACAGGCTGAGCACGTTGACATGTTAATTTTGAGTTCACACAGGGCCCTCTTCTGGTTAAGCACCAAAATGTTCTGTAAAAGGCATTTACCTCTAAATCAGTTTTGTTAGTTTAATTTCTGTTCTCTCAAGACTTAAGAGAAGAGGTTGTCATACAGTATGCAATAACCAGTTTGGGTCTCTTCACTCTAGAACCAGGTGGATATGCTGCTACAGGAAATGGCAGACGAAGCAGGGTACGTAAAACTTGGAGTACTATTTCTTGAGTAAATCTCCGTTCCAGCGACCCTTCCTGGTGAAACTGAAGGTCAGATACCTGTGTTGTAAATGTGTCTGGCTCTTGGAAGCAGAGCAGAATTACAATTTTCCTTCCACCTCCAGACATCATTCTGGTAATAGTTTAGTTGCCAGTATTTCATTCTGGTGTCACTCTTTTTCCCTTGTGGCACGTTAAAACTTCCCATAGATCTGCCCTCACAAGATAGACACTGTGAAAGAGGGCATCGTGACATATTTAAGCCTTTAGGGTGTATTTAAATGGCTCAGAAAATTTAACTTGCTGCCTTGGTGATGCTTAAAGTGGAAGTGTCACTCTGTTGGCTTGAGGATAAATACATTTGCCAAACTTATAGTATAACTCCTTTTTATGTGTGCTCTTTTTGCCATTCGTGTGTGTGCCCTGTCTGATATACCTCTGCTTAGCAGAAATCTTGCTCAGCCCTGATTAAGCAGAGTTTATTTAACTACTGGTAGTTAGAATTGATGACTTGTCTTCTTGGTTTATCAATCACATTGTCTAGTTAGCTGGAGTACAGCCTTTATGGGGTGCTGGTGGCCTCGTGCTATCAGTGTTACTCTGCTTGTCAATTACTGTGCTGCTTCCTTTAGCCATGTGTGCCTGACCTGGGTTTTGTTTTGCTTTCTCCTCTTAGCCTTGATCTGAACATGGAACTACCTCAAGGGCAGACAGGTTCTGTAGGTGCAAGTGTTGCCTCAGCAGAACAGGTAAGTGTTAGATCTGTTTGAAATCAATGTTTTCTAGAGAAATGTGGTATTAAAATTAATGTTGCACTCGGTCAAAACAGGTTCACTCTATTGTAGTTGGATTTTAGCTGTCCAAAAGCAATAGTGTGTAGTTAAAGCAGTCATGTAATCAAACTTATTTTTCACAATATGTTTTTCTGCTTAGTAAATCCACAACATTTAGATGTTTCAGGTGTGTTTTGGCATGGCTGTTTCACAGAGTTCCGAAGAGTTGACTTTCCTACCTGCTCCAGATTGAATGAATCCAGCCATTTCCCACAGCTTACACAGGGCCTCTGGGAATTTTTTTTTTTCCCTTTAATGTGTGAAAGGTCTTCCAGGACTAGTGTGAAAGATTCCACGTTTGCTCTAGATGGGTAGCTGAGGATTGCTTGTGCTTGAGCAGATCCTCATGCCAGGTTGCACACATCATTTGCTGGGTTGCTTTTCCCACTCTAGGGGAATACCTTTGAGGGCGTGGAAGGAGAACAACTTATGTGTGGAGGAGGCTTTAGAGAGCCTCATCT
This sequence comes from Heliornis fulica, assembly GCA_013399135.1. Lineage (NCBI taxonomy): Eukaryota > Metazoa > Chordata > Aves > Gruiformes > Heliornithidae > Heliornis > Heliornis fulica. The sequence continues at coordinate 28,407 of VXBZ01005927.1, read as the reverse complement.
TAACTGCCTGGTGTTTGGGAAGCCTCAAGTATTCCATGTTATTTGAAAAGTCAGTTTGACCTTGTACCAGGCCCGCTAACGCAATCAGACATTCTGCTGTCTTGTCGTAGCAGCTCAGTTGGATACCAGCCTTGGTCAGTCAAGGCTGCATCCAGATAAGGATGCAGTTATGGAAGAGCTGATTTACACTTCCAGAAATGATACATAACCCCCTTCAACCCTCTAGCTGCTTGCTGTGCTCTGCACCCCCTCCCCAAGTACCCACTGCTGGAGTTGAGGTAGCTGTGAGCTCTGCTCTCAACCCAGTGCAACCATTCTCTGAGTCTTAATCCAGCCTTGCTGTGACTTACACACAAGATCATTTCTTATCATCCAGACACGAGATTGCTTGGCCTTTGCAGAATTTCTCCAGAGTTAAATATCACATTACTGATAGCTGGTTTCTTTGTGTTTTATCACTGCAGGATGAGCTGTCACAGAGACTGGCCCGCCTACGTGATCAAGTATAAGTTGAGCAAAGGTGCAGTTGTTTGTACATGCTTTCTGCCACTAACTCTTCACTACACTAGAACAGTGTACACAGTCTGGCTTAGGTGTTTGAATCTTTGTAATATAGGGTACTTCACCCCTAGCTTGCTACTCTTTCTATAATACATTCAGTAACCCCAAACATATCAGCTCTCTAATGTCCTTTTCTGTACATTTTGAAGTTGATATATTTTTTGCAAGCTTTTTTCACAAAATCAAGTTGATATTTTAAGTCAACTAGTAATGTGGGTGCATTCTAGCTACGAGCAAAGCAGAGTGTCCTTGATATATATTTTAAATTATGACGTGCTTTTTTTAAATTATGAGAACTGTTTGTGGTTGGAGAACTGATGTGTTCAGTTCAGGTGTTTGTTGTAGATAACTTTCTTACACAGCCAAACTCTGGGATATGTGGAGGTGGACAGAGTGGACCTCGTGGAAAATACGCTTGTTGAAGCAAATAAGCGGATTTCAGTCTGAGGGGATTTTTTAGTCCTTTAAAGCTGGGGTAATTGTGTTGAAATTAGTGGTTTAGTTCAAGAAATTAGTTACCAAAAGCTGTTTTCATAAAATTGGGAATTTGTACAGTGTCATCACTTTAGAACAGGAGGAATAAAACATATTTTTCAACTCTTTGTCAGTTCTGAGTGTTGCAGCTTACTCCAGCTTGATGTTGAGTACTCTGGTTTCTCCACGTTGCTTTCTTCTCAGTGTCACTTCTGCTGCTGCCAGCCTAACAGTGAGTTCCTGTGAACTGGGAGCTTGTGCTTTTCATGGCTTTTAGGTTCAGGCTGAGAAGTCTTTTGTGAAGTATCTGAAGTAACTGGTTTTCTCCATTCTTTCTGGACTGCCCTTTGCTTTTAATCTAGGCACCTTTTTTTTATTTAATATGTCAGGGCAAGTCTTTTGATCCTATTCCATGCTTAAGTGTTCTTCCATACACAAAAACCACAGCAGTGCTGCTCTTCTCACAGACCTCCTCCATACTTCAGGGTCTCAACCCTCTTCTCAACCCAGGGCACCCCCTTAGATCAGCTTCTCCTCCTCTGCCCCTCACCACAGGTAAGTAGTAGACGGGCCCAGCCCAGCTTAGAGGGACAGGCTGCTAGGTGTGTGTCACTTAATGCTGGCAGAAGAACAGGCACTTTATTGTGTAAGGTGTGATGGCACCCTGCAGATAAAATAATGTGGTTTGCAGTGCTGTGGTCTTGTTTTGGTGTTGTATTCCTGTACAGCAAGAGGGAATCTGCTGGCTGCTCTTCATCACTGTCGTTGGGAAGTAAGAGGTTTTAGAGGTTGGTGGCTGAGGGGTGTTGTGCCAGAGTGATGTTACAATTCTGACTCCTTGGGCTGAGTTTCTTGTTTTGTCATCATAGGGATGAGGGAAGGTGTGAAGTGCTGGACTTTGGATTGGTTTGTAATTTGCTGGTGTTGGGGATCACGTAAGGTTTGAAGTGTTGGGGAGATATTTGAGTAAAAAAATTACTTGGCTTTTCTTTGTTGAGCAGGATTTTTCTGTAGTGACAACATGCAGAAAGGAGGAAACATTTCTGAGCAGTTTCAAGCTGTGTCTTGAATGTGTTACTCAAATCACTCTGAAGGTTTAGCAGGATGTTACTCATGGCTACTGTAAAGATATGAAAAGAAGATCGACAAAACAACCAGAAATGTTGTGGAATTATGTATCTCACTGGCAGCCTAAACTAAAACAGTTGGTTTAAACCATGGTCTTTTCAGTTGTTTACATTTATTTTCACTGCAGCTTTCTTTTAAACACCTTGAACGTTCCTCCTGTAAAGAGGAGAAATTGGAAGGTGTTTAAAAACCACGCTCTTGCATCGGTAGCCATGCTGCAATCCTTTCAAATTACTGATAAAGCATCTTAGGAGAGGGACTAGACACTACTTTACCTTTTCTCCCTTGGCTCCTGAACATTAACACAAAACTGTAATGGTAAATCTATGCAACCAGGTTACCCTGATGGTGGTAACTGCTTGTGTGTGTGCCTTCACCTCGCTGCCCTTCAGTCTTTTGTTAGTTCCAATCTTTTGGAAAGTTCCTGTTGTGTCATAAATCCACATCTGAGGTTATTTTGTGGTTGCTCATTGATGGAGCCATGCCAGAGGCTGCTGCAGGGTTCGGTGTCCGGTGTTAGATGAGTTCAGCCAGCTCTTCTGGCTTGGAACATTATAGGTCCTGCTGGTTCCTGGTCATTCCTGAAGAGTTTTGAGAGGGAGGACAGCAAGTCTGAGATCCTGTGTGTTTGATTTCCTGAGTGTGCTGCCTTGGGGCTCTGGAGTGATTTAAAAATCCAGGGAGAAGACACTGATGAGATGAATATGGAACAAACGTGGTTACCTTACTGGCTGGATGCAGCATGTTCTGCTTCTGATCCTCACCCTGGCTTGCTAACTCCAGTACCAGAAGAGGTTTTGGTACCCTTTCTTCTCAAAAAAGATTAACAAGGAAACCTAAAGGCTCAACTGACATAACTACCACCACCTCTGCAGGACTGTGGTGCAGAGGTGGGCTCACTGGGGGAATCCCAGTGATGTTTGGCCCTGCTGAGTTACTCTGCAAACTGCAGCGTGTCTCAGCGGGTCCTGTGCTGGCCCTAGATTGTTCTCTCCTGGGGAAAATGATGCCTTTTCTCTTTAGAAGCAGTTGTGTGTGAGAGCTGGCATCCAGAATGCTTTAACTTATGTTTTTACTGTATATATTTTTCTCAAGTCTTTTGGAAATGCTTAAAACTGGAAGTTACTCTTGGAGTAGTTGTTTGGGTGTCGCATCCTCCCTCTGTCCAGGCTCTCTGCCAAGCATTAGCTCTTTTCTGAACAGCTCTGGCTCCTCGCTCCAGCATTGCTGGTGGGTTTTTGTAAGTCAACTGTATGTGTTTGTAGAAGTTCATTTCACTTTAAATACTTGTATGTGCTTTTCTGTAACATTGTTACCAGCCAATATTTCAATATTTACACTTAGGAGCAAACACATCAGCAGTGAAACATTGCTTGAAATGTTGTGAGATGGTTTTGCTCATAGGATTTGGGGTTTTTTTCCCCTTGGTTATTAACATGGCTGGGGTGTGGTACATTTAGTCTTAATTTGTTTGAATTCTGGAACAGCCATGAAGAGCTTGAGAGGGAAGGAAAGGACAAACAAGAACTTCAGCTTTCTCCTTTGCAGTGAGAGAAAACAATCGAGTTGCCTTTGTGGAGATCCTCAAAGCCAAAAAAAAACCCCAAAAAACCCAGAGAAATCTTGTTAAATATCAGCAGTTCTGTACAGAAATATATTCAGGAGCTGGTGATGTGTATAGAGAATAGAAATTCTTTTGTAGCTCTGGTAGTTCATTTTGAAAACCGCTTTACTTGTACGGGACAGTTTGTAAATGTAACTGCAAGTGGTAAATAAAACTGTGCAGAGGGTTCTGTGTGTTCCTGGGCTGTGTGGCTGCTTGCAGGCTCAGCACATGGACAAACAAGCAGGTGTTGGGATGTCATCGGTGCTTTCCTGGGAGGAGAAGGTGGGAAAATTAAATCTCTCTGGAGGTGGAAGAGGTGGGAGCTGTTGGGAAGGGTTTGGGGTGGTGGTTTAGGGGTTAATTGTGTATAACAACATAATATACAGCAAATTCAGTGTTTTAGAACTGTTTTGCCTGGTACGGAGCGTGTCCCTCATGAACACACCTCTGGGGGGGTGTTCTGCCCTTACATCTGCGTCGAGGGGTCATGCAGAGACCTGTGAGGAGATGGTGGGGTCGAAGTTTGTCCTCTCCAAGTCACAACCCTGTCACGGGAGGTGTCCCCTCCCGCTCCAGTCCGGGTGCCAGCAGAGGGAGCCCCGCGCTTTGGTTTTGCACAGGTCCTACACGAATCAGTCCTTTGCAAGTGTCAAACAAGCCTCTCGCAGGGTCCCCACCGCCCTGTTGTAAAGGTCTGTTTACCCTGGGGAGCCTCTGGAACTGAGCTCGCGTTGGGACGTGGCACATCGGAGTTTGGTCCTTCCCTTACCGCTGCTCTGCTGTGTAAAATACAACCTGGAGAGACGCTGCACAGGGCTGTCATTTGGGGCAGCATCTGGCTGTCTTAAACACCCTCCCAAAGGCTGCTTTGCTGTCTTTAGGCACTGATTTGGTCTTCAGGAGATCTCAGGAATAACTTTGTGCTCAAAGCTTCTAATTTGTTCCAGTTTTAGCTCTCTTTGCTTTCTCTAGTTGTGATCTTCCATTTTTGGGGGATTTTTTTTAATCCTGTGCTGATAATTCTGCCTTATACAGAAGAAAACACACACTGTGTGCTGATGGAAAATGTATTTTAACAGAAAATTTCATTTTCTCGTTAGAATTGTCCCCCATGCTGCAATTTGATTTGATGAAGTATTTAATTGATGGATTTTTGGCTTCAGGCTTCCCTCTTCCCGTGTAGCCCCTTGTGTTTTCTGGCTTTAGCCTCAGCGCTCAGCGACGGCTTTGAGCGACTCCGCCTGCTGCTCGGCTCTTGCTGCTCTTTTATTTTTCTTCTTATTTTTTTTTGTGTCCAACAATATTTTTTCAATGAAATCCCAAGAAGGGTCAGTGGCCTTCCTTGTATCGGAAGCAGCTCTCTTCATTACCCTTCCGATGAAGGAAGAGCGCGACGCGAACAATCTGCAACTAATTTCAAGTGCCAAGTGAGCCTTTTCAACTTGGAAGAAGATGCAGTAAGTGAGGCTTACAGGCTTTTGCTTGACCTTTACTACTCTTTATTAAGGAAGTCATGCTGAATCAGCTGTGATACACCCTTCAAGATAGAAAATCAACGGGCTGGAGGATCCCAGCTCCTTGCAAAGCTTCCCCGTGTCCTACAACAGAGCTGGATGCTGTGAGAAGCTGCCAGCAGACAGGCTGCTTCCAAGCTCTTATCTAGACCAGGGTGATTTCAGGGGATAAAAGGACTGGAATATCACACATTTCTGATCTCAAAGAGGATTTACTGTTGTGACAACCTGTGTGTGTTGCTTGGGATGTTCCACGCTCGTTTTAACGGTCTTTTTGCAGACTAAAGCAGCAAATGTTAGGTACTAACGACAGGAGGATCAGGCAAGATAATAATCAGCTTAATTCAATTGCCCAACTATCTTATCCATAACTCTTCACTGCAATCAATTTCTGTCAAAATGAGCTGTGAGGGATAGGAAAACATTTTAAAAACTTCCTTTAAAGATGCAATCTTTTAGATTTTTTTTTTCCTTTAGTCGCCTTCCTTTATAGGTTTAGTTTAACCTGTCCCTGGAGTCTCCATGAGATGTTTCCATTGGGTCTTATCACAGGCAGGACTTTGTTTCCTTTGCTGTTAAAAAAAATTACTGGCACCATTCAGCTTTATTACTGCTGCTGGTGATTTTCAGTTGTGGGTACCAGTGGAAGCCCCAGCGTTTGCCTTGAGATGTGTAGGAGAGGATGGCAGTTCCTTCAGAGTGTTGTAAATTAGTTCCAGTCTCCAAGAGACTGCTGGAACTAATTGGTATGACCTGGAAGTGGATCAAGTCCATAACAGTAAGATCAACTTTTCCTCTAGTAATTTGACAAATAGAACTTTAAAAACAAAAAGGCCCTTGTAGGCTGCATACCCCATTTGTTCCTTCGTGACGGGCGCTGTTTCCGCCCTGAAGTGATGATGATTTACCAGATTTCTGCCCATTTGTCCAGCAGGTGCCCTAATTTATTAATGGCAGAAGAAGGGAGAGATTCAGCAGCAAAACCACCACCAACAAAAGGTTTCCCTGCAGCATCCATGTGACAGAGTCACTGCTTATCCAGTTATGGCACTGTATTTGTTGCTTAAAAAACTCTGTACACAATATGTGTGTCTAGTAACCTCCCCTGCAGAGATACTTCTGCTTGTAAAGCAGTATCAATGTAAATGAGTGGCACCACTTTTCATCCAAGTATTTTAAGAATACATTGTGCACATATATATTGTGTGGTAAAGATTAATGCTTACCCACCCCTGAGTTGTCTTTACAGCATGTTCAACGTGGCAAACACAGAATATCCTGGGCTGTCTCTCAGAGGTGGAGCTCTCGTGGCAGTTTTACAGCTTCGATTAGCCAGTAGTGGGAATATTGAACCAGGTATGCCTGAGCTCTTTGCAAAGGTTTGTGGGGATGTCTGGGAGTCCTGGGTGTTTTCTTGGGATTTTCTATGCCTAACCCCATGAGTACTCCTCCTCCTGCTTTAGAGATGTGTGGGAGGATGGGTGGGTTTGCAGAGTCATTTATTTTCTACAGCTACTCAGGAAATCTCGGTGTTGGGGAGATGGAGTGGGGAGTTTGACTCATCCAGGGGAATCTGATGGGAAAGGAGCTGTGTAACAGGGGCTTTTATCAACTCCACAGCAGTGCCTAGTTCATTTTATAAGGACACTTGTAGATGGTCACTGTACATAAAGACACACTGGTTTCTGTGTGGGCAGTGATTTTGGGAGCTTCTTTGTGCACCTCTGCCCCCAGCCTGCATCCCAGCGACCGCATCGGCCTCCGAAATAGTCTCAACCCAAATACAAACCCAGCAGCAGCATCCCAAGAGTCCAGTCTCCTGTTTATTCGTGCTCTGATGGGATGTGAACCTTGGTCTCCAGGGGTGAAAGGTTGAGGGATGTGTGTCTTGTTTACCTGTGCCTTCCAGATAATGTTTTCCTTTAATCTATTAAGCAGACACACCATTTTGTCCTGTGGCATGCAACAGGCTCGCTAATGACGTGCTTAATTACTACCAAACCGTGTACCAGTGATGATGCCAGCAGAGAAGGAGAGTCCAAGCCTGGTTTGTCAGCTGGGAGGGATTCAGCCAGGCTTCCCCTGCCTCCAGTGTTTAATAGAAACATCTTTCCCCAGGAGCACCGTGTTGTTTGATCGACACACGGCTTCAGTGATGGGAGAAAGCTGTACTGGATGGCTTTCACAGGAACTTTGAGGGAAACTGGGTATTTACAAGAAGGAATGAGGAGATCCCAAACTATCCAAGGATTTTGAAATCCAACTGTGAATCTTCTGAAAGTTATTTAAATAAAAACCCAACCCTAAACCTCCGTAGATGCACGGAGTTACTTCAGAGCCGCTGCTGCCTTTCAACACGTCTGAGGCTTCTTCCCCCTCTGAGGCTGTGACGTGCAGGCGTTTGCTGTCCTGGAGGAGGCACTGGGAGTGAGCTCCTGGCCCCGGGGCAGAGCTGCTGTATACATCAGTCAGCCAAGGTATACGGATCAGTCACAGCCTGGGCCGCTTCGCAGGCGCGAGAGGACGGAGAAGATGCAGCAGCGCAGCTGCTAAACATATTTAAGTCGAGTGGTTAGTCACACTTCTGGGGTTTTAATTGAATTACCTTTGACAGTGAACAGCAAACCTGGTGGGTGATCTGCTAAACCCAGCTGATGAATGGGCTCCCGAAAATCAATTAGCATCTAGGGCTGCGAGCATGAACGCATCCTGCCGCTCCGCGGGGACCGGCGCGGGATCGGAATGACAGCAGCAAATGTGAGACAAAGTGAAAGCATGCATCTCCTGCCGCTCCTGACCTCTGCTGCCCACATGAAAGAAAAACAGGAGTCTAACAGGAGCTGGAAGAATCCGACAGTAAATCATTAAAGCTCTGTCGTGCACAACTGATACAGGATGCTTCCAAACCGCTTGATTAATGCGGGGCTGTATATTGAGAGCGAGACACGGCGGGGCGAGGAGGCTACAGCCGAGTCCTGTGAGAAATCCCAGCTCTTTGCTTCGTTCCTTTCAAGTGCTCAGGGCGATGGGTGGCCAGGAGGAGTTAGCTGTCTGCTTTCACGGTTGGGTCCTGTCTGTAGGCACCAACAAGCCCCCAAATCTTGGAGGGTTGGTTGTTATCTGAGTAATCAACCGATGGCAAAATGCAGGCTGGAGGTTCCTCTGACCTTTGCCTCGTCGCAACCCGACTCCGTGCGCCGCTCAGCTAGAGCATGTAATGAGGTACAGATGGCACAGATAGGATAATTGAATGCACACAAGTATTCGAGGGGCTGTGACAGACTGGGGGAGGCAGAAAACTCTCGACTGGGGGTTTGGGTTTGGGGCTGGGTGGGAAGAGGGGAGGAAGAGGAGCAAACGGCGCGTCAGCCTGCCTTCCTTTCACCCCGTGTTGCCGGAGGAACAGTTAGTTAGGTGCTTCCTCGGGAGTTGGTTGGTCTGACTGGGGACTCCAGGGAATCCTCCCTTTGGACTGTGACATGTCGGAATTGTTTTGGTTTATTCCTGAAATTAACAAAAAGAAGTGCTGAGTTCCCCAGTGTCTGTGCCAACCGTGCCCCGTTGCCCTCACTGGGATGTAAATCCCTGCCTTGCCCAGGCTTCCTCCCTGTATCCCCCTCCCAGGCTGGTGGTACCACCCCTCAGCACGTTCTGAAGCCGACGTAGGGTGCAGCAGGGCTTTGCTTCTCTCGACTCTCTAACAGCATAGGGTGGGTTGGGGTTTTTAAAATTATTTTAAGGATAAATAGTATTAAATAGTACTTTTAAAAGAAAACTTGTCCAGGCCTCTGTGGTGGGCACAGCTCGTGTGTGCCAGGCAGCACCTTCAGAGCCGTGTGGCAGGACGTGCAGTACCATTGCCACGGTGAGCAGGCGTGGGCATGGGTGCTGTGCTGACCTTGTGCAGAGGGTCCTGATCTCCTGGGAGACATTCCTGGGAGACTGAGGTGAGAGGAGGTGGGACAAGCACTGTCACACTGCTCAGGTGCAAGTCCTGGAGCAGCACCGGGCTGACCCCGAGCGCTCCGTGGCTGCGAAGAGAAGAAGCGGGTGAGAACCCACGTGATGCTCCGAAGTGCTGTGTAAGTTCCATCGTGTGCAACATGAGCCTATTCCATTAATTAATTTATAATTAAGAGGGTACTGCCCCTGTGGAGCTGCCCAGAAAGTCCTTTGCTGTGTCTGCAGCACTTTCTGCTCCCTTTCCCTTCCTCCTCTCGGAGCACCCCAAGGTTTCCCTCTGGAGCCCGGCCGCTGGGCCCGCTCCCGCGCAGCCCAAGACACGGCCGTGCTGACAGCCACACCGTGGGGTTCAGCTCCACACCCCCCTTCTGTGACCCATCCAAGCACTTTTCCTGTGAGACAAGTACGTGGGAACACGGCTCCAAACGCCTGGATCCGTCCCCTCGAGGAGACTTCCTGCGTTCTCCAACGGTGCCCGTCTTGGGTTGGAAAACAAAAAGCGAGGAAGAGACAACAGCTAAAACCCTCCCCGGTGCACAAAGTGAGAAATGTGGCTTTAATTTGGACAACTAATCGCTTCCATCTGAGCCAGCCATTAAAAACAGTTGAAGAATTACAATGTAAATAGATTAATGCAGACAAAGCAACATGTGCGCTATCCCATGTCTTCTTGTTACCTACAAAATACTTGGGCAGTGACACACTGTTAGTCTAAGCCACTTGTTAGGTTCTGTGCTAATCAGCTAAAATTAAATAAACATGACTGATAAAAATGACTGTTGTGTTTGAAAATTGATGCACCAACAGAATTTACTCCAGGAGATAATTACAGATGATTAAGTAACAAAGAAACGGTTCCTGTGGTGAAGGGGGGAAAGCCCGCGGCGCGCGGAAGGGGCACGTCTTCATGTGCCGTCCCTGTCTCTGAGGGATGAGCTGAAGCCACGGGAAGGTTGAGGGGTGGGTAGAGACCCCTGAAAGAGCCTCTCCACCCCAGGAGTCTCTAGTGCTGCACTAAAAAAAGGGGCTGGAAAATCACTATGTTGCTGTTGGCAGATCTTGCTCCTCCAGCATCTCCCTCTTCCCACCTAAGGGATTCATCTCCGTGTTCAACTTTGCCCTTGTAAGCGTGAAGCGTGGCAGGGGGGTGGCCCCAGGTGACAGTGTTAGCAGTGAGGTGCTCTGCTTCTGCAGAGCAATGTGCATTTAAATAATGCCACCAGTCTCCTTTGCCATCAGGGGGGCACAGATCAACTCCTCCCATGAGTAAAACACGTGTATGTGAGAAGTCAGAACCTCCTTTGGGTTGTCTTTTGGATGTGTGGGTTCCTGAAGCGGTTTATTGTAATGATTATATGATCCTGTTGATGGGAAGCCTCAGAAAGGGGGTGTTTGCCCAAAGAACCAAAAAATACTCCTTTTTTTTTTGTCAATTCTTTTTTCTTCTCCCCAAGACTCATTGGTGGGAGCTTCGTGGGAGCAGGAACGTCCCATAGTGGTGAGTAAATGTTAATCAAGGGATGTTAATGATGAGAACAAACAGCTCCTTATTAGTCACAAGTGAACTTTATCCTTGACCTGCTCGATGTGGAGGGATGGGACTGCAGAGGGGTGGGAGGGGGACGTGTTTTGGGCTGTATCCTGGTGCCAGCCTCTCTCTTCCTGGGGTGGGTACTGGTGTGAGTTAAATAGGCACCCAGAGCCCAGGTCAGCCTCGGGACTCCAGTGGAGACAAAGAGCTCCAGCCACTGGGGACCACCCGGGCATCTTCCCGGGAAGATGGCTCCAACGCACACACACAGCCCAGCACGGAGCTGCTGGTTGCGGGCTGTGCTGGGACCTGTGTGCAGATAAACCTGTTGTCTGGTGTCACTTTTGCTGGTGTATTTTTTAAATCCCCCTAAGCTCTGGAGCCTCAGCTGAGATTTCACCCAGCAGCATCTGGAGAACCGGCCTCTTCATGGGTGACAGGACACTTAAGGGACATATAAGGGAGCGTATGGACAGCAGGGAATGGGGTTTTCCCAAGGGCACAGAGTGGTGGGACAAGGGGATGGATTGAAGCTGGAGGAGGGAAGGGTCAGGTTGGAGATCAGGGGAAGTTCTTCATGGAGAGAGTGGTGAAGGGCTGGAAGGGGCTGCCCAGAGAGGTGGTGGATGCCCTAAGCCCGGAGGTGTTCAAGGCCAGGTTGGATGGGGCATTGGGCAACCTTGTGTAGCTGCAGGCCTGGAGGTTGGTGGCCCTGGCTGTGTCAGGAGGGCTGGAGCTCGATAATCCTTGAGGTCCCTTCCAACTCAGACCAGTCTGGGATTCTGGGATTCTGTGACATGTGCTGCACATGTTGGTGTTTACAGGAGGTGGGAGGAAGCCGTCCCTGCCGTCCTCGGTGCGGCAGATGTGGTTTATCGCGCTTTACTGTGATGCAGGGAATATTTCACGGCAAGGAGCCGCGTTAGGGACGTCCCAGGCAGCTTCTTTCCTGGTGGATTTTCTTTAGAGCCCTCATATCCTTCAGTATCTGACCAAAACACGTGTTCCTGTCAAAATGAGCCCCTGTGAAATGAAAAACGCTCGGGGTGCGGCGGGGGAAGTGCAATACTATTCTTCATCCTGAACTGAAATATTAGAAGCTGACTTCTGAATTAGACTCCGGGGTTACCGAGCTGTAATTGAGATTGAAATTGGGCCGCTATTTATGGTACAGCCTGGAAAGCTCCGAGCCTTATTCCCATTTGTGCCGGTGGAAATCCCCACCCATCATCTCAAATTCTGCTCTGCCCGCACCTTGGGGGCGAGGGGTGCCCCCGCGGCTCCTTCCTCCCCACACTAATGATAAATGACAGCCAGTCACAGTCCTAGCTGGCTGCTGCTGCTTGCCAGGGAGACCAGAGGCGAGGGAGAAGGGGCTTCTCCCCCGAAAGGTGATTGACAGGCGGGGTCAGGGTGGGGGGAGCATTGGCTGGACCCTGTCAGATCACGGGGAGCTGCTGACAGCTCGCGCCGCGGTGCTCTTCCCGTGCCAGCGAGATTTATGCTGCTAATTAAACTCTGCTTCGCTTAGACCGGCCTTGGCAACAAGGAGAAAGAAAAAATCCAAACCAAACCAAACACCAAAACAACCCCAAAACACAGAAACCATCCCAAAATGACAATGTGCTGCTTTAAAGTTAAGTTTTTGTCCTGCTGGTGCTGGCTGGCAGCGGTTGGGTCCCCGTGGAGGAATGTGAAGTGATGCTTCCTACCGCCTTGAGCGGTTAGAGCAAAGGGGATGGGACTTTCCCTGCCCTGTATGGCAGCAAACCACGTTTCTCAGCAGCCAATTAACACCCAGCTCCAAAAGCTGCTCGTTGGCCAGCACAGGCGACAGCAGGACACGACAGCTGCAGGATGGGGCTCCCAGGCTGAGCACCGTGCGGTGAGGAGCGCTCGGCTTCCCCTCTGGGTGTGTATCCTGGTGCAGGTGTTATTCTTGCACACTGGAGGGAAAAGCACCACTGTGGTTTATCCCATGTCTGGTTCGTTTTGGGCAGCGCTGACCGCCGGCAGCCCGGGAGTGGTGGTGGGGTGGCACTTGTGAGGTGGGAGGTCACATCGGCTGGTGGGACGTGTGGTAGCTGACATCTATCCGTGCTCACAAGGATGATGGGGAAAAAACTACCCAGTGAGGAGGAAGGTGATCCTGCTTCTGCCTTCAGCATCTCAAAGTGGTTGGGAGCCCAGCTGAAAGGAGATGAAAGGGGCTGCGGTGAGGGGGTGCGGGATTCCCCGGAGATGCTCCTCGGTTGGCACCGGGAGCAAAGGGAAATGCAGAGCAGGATTGGGAAAACAAAATGAATGTAAAAACCAGAGTAACCCAGGCAAGTGGTCAGGGATAACCCACATCTCAGCACTAAATGTCATCCCTGACCCAGGGTGTGGGAAAACAATGGGTCCAGAGGGCAGCTCCTGGCAGGGATGTTTGTGAAGGGCTGTGGGCAGAGAGGGAGCAAAATTCTCCTCAAATCCCGATTCCATATTTGGGAGCTCCTCACTACGGTGCTCTGGCAGCTCAGTGCTATTTTTCCAAGAGCTTTTTTTAACCAAAAATTGCTCCCCTGGGTGCTGGAAGCTGAAGGGGGGTGAGGTGTGAGCTGGCCCCAGGTGCCTTCGGCAGTTCTCGCTCTCTCCCTCCAAATCTGCGGTGGTCAAGCACATAAATAGAGAAATAATCGTGGCTGGGATTCCATGTCCTGGAAGGTTAAAATCCTCTAAATGCTGAAATCAACAAGCTCAAGTCAGTGTCTCAGAAACCAAAGGGAACTTCCCCTTGCTTTAACCCTGTCAGCAATCAAATCATTTTTATATTTTTATTTGCTGGGCAATTATCTTTCATCAGTGCAAACCAATATCTTAATGACGCCCGTTTCCTCAGTTCCAGTGCAGAGGTGCGTTAGCATGGTGCAACCGAGGTCCCAGGAGGGGGAGAGGGAAGGAGGCCTAGACCTGGAAACAAAAGCCACTAAACTGGCACATAGTGAATATCAGCAAATGGATATGGGTTGGATGAAGGGTTTAGTCATGTCAGTGAGGGCTGTTGACAAAGCTGAGGCACTATGAAAACCCAAGTGTCAGGAAGAGCTGACCTGATCCTAGGGAAGATGCTGCATTAATTTTGTCCATCATCTCAGCACGCAGTGTGTTGTGCAGGAAAAAAATGCTGCCAAGGACACCAAAGTGCTCTTTACATCACAGCTTTGAAACATCAGAGCAGAGAACCCATGTCCCAGCACAGGGAAGGGGTAAGTGGCACTCGCTGGATGAAGGAATTGGAGAGCATGGAGGGTGATCTACCACCGGGACATGGTGAGTGAGGATCACTGGGAGGTGGTGAGCATGGATGGGGATCCACCACTGGGATGTGGTGAGTATGGATGGGATCCACCACTGGGATGTGGTGAGTATGGATGGAGATCCACCACTGGGATGTGGTGAGCATGGATGGAGATCCACCACTGGGACGTGGTGAGCATGGATGGAGATCCACCACTGGGACGTGGTGAGCATGGATG
>VXBZ01005920.1:1179-20799 GCA_013399135.1 Heliornis fulica | reverse complement strand
CATTCCTACTTAGAGCAACTGCTTCTCTGAAGACAGAAAATCCTCACACTGTAGAAACCTAGCATACATAAGAAAGAACTCATGTATTAGCAGTCAATTTACTGAGCACACTGAGTAAACAAGCTTCTGTTGAGAAGAAAAAGAAATCCATAAATTTTATAAACAAACTTTGCATATCTAGTATAAAAAAGACAGCAGCACATTTTCTTATAAAATTTCAGAACAATATTTATACCCCAGAGATTAAGACACGTCAAATTCTTCACAATTTACTTCCCTAGAGAGAAGATTCTTTAAGTTTTCTCAAATTAACTTTTCCTGCAGTGCTACCAAATGTAACAGAACACCAGCTATTGTTTTTATGTGCATTAATTATTTGGCACCATTGTCGTAATAGCCATTTCATGAAAAGCAAGTACAGCTGAAACACATAGAGCTCCACAACATGTTTAAGAAGTGCTATAAAGACAACAGGAGAAAAAGACAGTAATACTTTATAGCACCAAATGAAAGAGTTTTGCTAATCCAAGATAGGTGATAATTTAGCAAAAACTGCAGGCTTTCATGAATACAGATTACAGTGCTGCAAGAAATACTGTTTTGCAATCTGGAGAACTGATAGACAGTCTAGAGACTTTATCTTCTATGGAAGTGTCAGGCATACTTTTTTTCTTAGAATTATCTTTGGCTTAAGATAGAATTCCTGTAAATCCCTGTGCCTGAGGCAACCCTACACTCAAAACCACAGATTAATAAGATTTGTAAGTGGATTTATGTGAATCCCATTCATATCAACTGAATTAGAAGATCATGCTGCTACAATCTCCTTTTTTTTTTGTTGCCTGCATTTAAGTGGCTTTTATTGCAAGCCATTGTTTATGCAGCTTATATTCACGAAGTTTAAGAAACTGAAGTGTTCCCCTTGTATCAAATTAATAAACCAAGGAATACATGATAAATAGATAAATAATAGATTAATAAATCAAGGAATAGATAATAGATGAATCAAGGAATAGATAATAACTCAAGGAATAGATTATAAAGCTTTACTGATTCTCAGTCTCTCTCTGGCTGTGCCGACCCAGTTCACAGCAAAAAGAAGGTAGTACAAACAAAGTGTAATGCAAGACATTGTTGAGAGAAGACTAATCTTCATTTCTCCTTTAATCCTCCAATTAATGTTAGATTACTAACTCAATGAGGGATACTCTTGACAATGCAAAACAGTATATGGCCCTGGTGCAACTCCTAACACATCAAGTCCTCCTGCAGGAGTATGATTTAATTTACAAAACACACTGCTCCTGATCCAACCAGTTCCAAATGCCTAGATACGAGTCAAAGTTCTCAGTCCTTCTGATTCTTCAGTGAGTCTGTGTTGCTCTCCATAACTCAGCTCAAACAATAAGAATAGCAATCTGGCCAGATTTTATGCGCTCCTCAGAACACCAGAGACACAAGCTTCACTCTGATTTTACCAAGTAAAATCACAAACATCTAAGACACCTCTAAATATATTAATATAACATAAAGCTTTTAAACAAATCTGAATGATAAATGTTCAGAGCTTAAAGACAGTTATTGTCATGCTATGCTTATATAATTCACTGTCAGTTTCTATGACTAAGCACATGCACAAACCAAAATGTTAAAGGCTATAAAAGAATAAAGCAAATGTTTTTATGTCTGAGAAAACATAACTGTCCTCTTAAAAATCACATACAAGTTTCCAGGTAGTTCATTATAGCTTAGCCACCTAGCTATGTGATAAACAGCCATATATTATACTCCTTTCCCACCCTCCCCCAGGGGGATTAAACCATGATCACATTTAAAAACAGACCTGGAAAGACTCTGAGTCCTTTGTTCACTTCAAGGCTAATGACTAGCATCCGAGCTGTGATGCTAAAAAATTGTCGAGGTGCAAAGTTCAAACCATCTGTTACCTGAAAGTTGAAGCCTCCAGACATTGCTCCTGTAAAAAAACAAAAAAAGTTAATTTATTTTTCTGTTATTCTATTTGTCATCCAAAGCATACAAACATACACTGCACACCTTTTAGTCTTGGTTACAGTGAAATATATCCAAAGACATCCTGAAGCAATTTTTACTAGTCCCTTTTTATCTTAATTAGAATGAAATAATCAATTGCACAGAGAACACCTTCCCAATGAAGCATTACTAGCTGTTGCTTGCACTGAAGGCCAGACATCCCTTAAGCGTAAATCAGCAGAGTGGCACTTCCTTTCTTTCTTCACTGATGCCAGTGGAGCTGAAACCTTAAACTTGCAGAGACAATGACTCCAAATTTCCTACTCCTTTTATCTTAGACAGGACCAAAGCACTTAAGCAGTTACATTTTGGCAAAGAAGGAGTTTGGGAAGAAAAACAAGAAGAACATTCTTTGATTTACACTAAAAGGACTGAAACAACTCTCAGGTTATTTCTTTTGCCTCTTTGCTCCACTTCAGCTTTGCTAAGGAGTGTATGTTGTCACAGCTTAAACTATTTCAGAGGTTATGTGTACTCATAATAAATGCACATTTTTTTCTTTAATCTTAAGACCTGTATGTACTTTGGCACAAGCAATAGCAAAATACCTCCAGGAGGCTGAGTGGATTCCTGTAAAAATACATCTCTTGGAACTGACTTGCTGAGGTGCATAGAGCTCCTTAAAACCTGCTTTAAGTATAGGCTTCTCAGATTAATTAGCTAGAAAGAGAATGAAAAAATGAAACATTAACTGTTTCTTCTTTCTTCTTCTTCTGCTTGCTTTGCTCAATACAGCCACAAGATCTTGCTGCATGAAAACACATCCTGAAAGTGAAAGGGTGTCACGTGCACTTAAAAATCAGCATTCCTTGCCGAACTATGAATTAGCATATCAGAAGAATAAAATTTGGGATTCTAAGATTATAGTTAACAACTACCCTAGGCAACACTCTTATATCCAGCCAGGCAGCAAAGAAGCTCTAGAAGACCAGGTCATATTGGTTTTGGCTTAAAAACTTTTATTCTCTGATGTTATCTCTTTATAAAAATGCATGAGTAGTTGTGCATTTAAAAACATATTGAGAAGTCTACTACTTACCCTAGGCTTATTTAGCTGTAATCACTTTTTTTTTTGCTAATGCAGGTCAACTGTCCAATTGGAATAAGACATTTTGTCACTGACAGATTATGGAAGAGATCTAAATCCTGAAGTGCTGCTTGGGTGGAACAGACATTATTTTATCACAACTAATTTTTGACAGCACAGGTGATAAGAAGGACAGAAAAGGACTGTAAAAACTGCACTGAAAAGACACACTGAATTTAGAACCAACGAAGAATTCAGTTCAGTGCTGCCCTAAGGAAAACACTGGTAGGGGTAAGGGTAGACCCCATACTGTGAAAGTGGGATAGGTGCACCCTGTAGTGAAGTGAGGGTAAAAAAGGGAAGCAATTCTCATACTGAAAAAGGAGCACATAAAACTGTGTTCGGGTTCTGTGTTTATGCTGGTGAAAGAGCAATTGGGAATTACAGAGGAAACAGACATAAAACTTAAGGGGAAGGCATGAGAACAAAGAGGGAGATTTGTAATTCAGCACAAAACAAGCAGCATAATGTAACTCACAAGACTGAGCAAAGATGAAGAGAAAATTTTATGAAGTCCAGACACTTAAAACCAAAGCACAGTAATACTTTTATTGGCAGTAAACAAACCCTGAGGACGGCGAGTCACTGCCATGTGTACATGTAAAAGATCTGTGCGGGAGCAGGCAGAGGATGGAAGTGCTGCCTCTGTGAAGAAGATGCTGCTCTTCCCCGTGGAAAGGGTTAGAGTGAGTAAGAGGAGTAAATGCCTGGCTGTGGAGAACATGAAGCGGGGGTACTTCCCAGGAGGATCCAAAGAAGCTAGCACACGCCAGAAAACTAAAGATGAGGGACGATCAGCTGAAGAGAAAAGGGGTAAAAAGCCAAATAAAAGCAAATGTATCAGGAAAGGTGGCAGGACAAGTCTGGGAGCAAGAAAATGAGAGTAACACATACCCTCCTAGCAACAGACCAAAATGAAAGAGGAAACACAACCACTGATTGAGAAAGGAAAACAAGCACAATGTCCAAAGTACTTTCTGAAACACTGGAGGCCATGAGGCTGAGCAGATGGCAGAGCCAGAGCAGCTGCAAGACCTGACACATGACCTGGGCAATTTTACATTTCAAACTTACTGTACAACCCACACTCCCACTCAATGGAAAATTAATTTGCTGTTCTTTTTACTTTCATTAATCCACATTCACTTCCCAAGGCTACAGATGTGCATTTGCCCTTTCTGGAACACAGAGTGGATTCATTTCCTCACACTGAGACGATCACCATAGGGGTTTTCACACGTCAAAGTCTCCTCAGAACAGTTTAAAAAGGTTGGCTCACCTTCACCATGCTCTTGACCTTTCATTTCCTGACCAAATTATTTCAGCAAGATACTTACAGCTCACTAGCAGCTGCCTGTAAAGCAGTTTATGCAACACATACACACTCTGCAAGACAGTGCATCACAAGTCAGAGCACTTTAACCTGCACCAAGCGTTGTGAAGACACAGCACAGACCTGGAGTAACTGATGCACCCAAGAGAGCACTGGAAATAATTCCAGCCCTCCTTCAGGCTGACAAGAGAGTGATGCAACTCATCCACCTCCTTCCTGAAAACTGTTTTATTCCTCCTTTAGTACCTCCTTTCTTCTTTCAGCTGAGGTAACACAATAATACAGCTGGAGCAAGTGAAAAGCAGCTATTGCTTTATAAAAGTCCCATCTCTGGTGCTGGCTGGAAGCCCACTGAGATCTTCATTCTTGCAGATTCCCAGCACTGCCACTCAAGGATGAATCAAGCTGCCCTGACTTCTTTTTTTTTTTTTTCCCCACACAATCTCTCTGTAGCAAAAAACCCAACCTATAGCTCTGGCCACTGGCAGAGAAGTCAGTGGTTAATACTGAACTCCTCCAAAGCCTGGAAGAGAGGTTGACATCCCCCAGCTGACCCACAGCCTCTTTGCTCAGAGCTGTTCAAGAATACAACTACACTGTGGCAGTTATCTAAGAGATTGTCGGTCCATCAGTAGCGCTGTGATGCAAGACAGAAAGGCTTCAAGAGATTTTGAATTACAGAGGTCAAAAAACATGGATTTCATAGCTCTGAAAGCTGCAAGGTGATGTTCCCCTACTGCAAAGCTACATTCAGAAAGAAGGCTGCTACCAACTGAACTGCTAATACACCCAGGTTTCGTGGTGAGCACATGTTTAAGTAGTCATCAGACCCTTTCCTGTTTAGATTGTGAGATCATGCATATCACATAACTGGTGCTCTGAGATTTGTGGCATTACAGGGAGATCTTCAAAGGATTACAGACACAAATATACTGAACAGGAGCACTATTTTGGTAACAGAGGTGATATTTTTGAAACCACATACCATTGTGTGCAAAGACCAGCTGCCCTGCAAGTATGTGACTCTGGGTAAAATTAAGGATACTCTGATTTAGAGAAGACTTCAGAGCCAGGTGCCCATTGCTAGAAGGAGTAATGGAATATATCAGTTCTGATGGTAAGGAGTCCTTGTCTTCTGCACAGAGGTCATCAACAGTGATTTCTGTGACCGAACCCACCCAGACCTAGAAAAGCAAAAATAATAATTAAAAATTAATAATAAAGAAAATGCATACAGAAGAAAATTGGGGGGAGTAAAATTAAAAAAAAAACAAAACAAACAAAAAAACAGAGATTTGTGCTGCGCAACATTAGCAGCTATGACAGCTTTCCTTACTGTCCACCCAAATTTCTGATCATGGTCTGGAATAGTTAATGTTAGCAAATGATTTTTAAAAGGACCACAAAATAATACAAGCAAACACACCCTGCATCAGTTTGTGTTTTAGAGAGCTGCAGCATGACTGCTCTGTTTGTCAGGCACTACCCAAATTCTTACAAACATAACGAAACTGTATTTTGATAACTGAGTCAAGGAGCTCCTTTCCAACACATACACATGAGTATTAGTGTCATGTACCTCACAGCAGGCAAGGCATTCAGTATGCTCTACTTTCACCAGCAGCAAAGAAAAAAGAAAACCAGCCTGGTGATAGCATAATCTCTAATGAAGACAAATGGAACACTTCTTGTAGCTGCATTATTTCCTTCTAACAGCACACACCAAAGGTCCTCTTCCTAGTGCAGCAAACAACCCACAGAGGTGCTCAGTCCAGAGGGAGATGAAGGAATCAACACCTCCAACAGCCTCTTAGCACTCTGCAAGGTCATCCTTCCAGACCAAACAGCTAACTCAGTTTTTGAAAACACGGCACAAACTCCATTACCTAATTCTAGTAAATGTTTTTTTGTTTAGGGGGGTGGGGGTGGTGGGGTTTTCTTTATGTTCAGATACACACTAACTGCACGATCCTTCCTTCAAGCAGAAAGGACTATTACCAGAGCTTCATTCATACCTCAGTGGATATTTTCTTGATTGGAAAGATGCAACAGCCCATTTTACTCTTCTCTCTGCTGTGTTTATTTGGAAATACAGACAAAAGTACTAACAAAGACCTATGTATATTTTCATCTCAATATAAAATTGAATTCCTGAATATTCAATGCATCAATATCAATCATTCCAATGCAGAGTTTATTTTATGTAGTATACGATCTTAAGACCCTGAGCCTTTAAAAGCTTCAAAATGCAAACTGCATTTTTTCTTACTGTCCTCCTAGGGTCTTAGTACACTTAACAAATATCTGGTAAGGACATCACACCAAATGGCTGAAAGCAAAACATGATCCTCGACAAAGGGCATTTTACCTCCACTAAAAACAAAACATCAACAATCACAGATTTTTCCCTAAGTATTACTGTTACTTTTTAATAAAAAAGATGGAAGAAGATCTTTTAAAGCCACTTGGAATTTTTCCATGACAAACAGAGGAAAGTTCTCAGACTACAATCTCTTATAAAACATGTGCCAAGGGAAAAACAGTATTAAAATGAAATTATATGTATTTTCAAATTAGAAAAAAAAGAAGTTTAAAAAAGGAAACTATGGTAAAATTTATATCCTGAAACCAGAAAATAGCCATTTTCTCCCTCGAAATATGTATTTCTTTAATGTATTTACTATACCAAAGTATAATAAAAGATGCCACATGCGAAAACTCAGGATGTTAACTAACAGTAAAGGCTGCCTTACTGACAACAACAAAAAAGAACATCATCAATACCACTGATTTTGTAACTCATCTCAGTAGCACTTGATTAATATAATTCTCCATAGAAAATAAAAGGCCGCACACAGAATATACAAAAATGTAATGACAAGTTTGCATAATCCTGTCTTATAAATGTTTCAGTAAATGTCAAAAATCTTGTGGTTTTTTTCTTACTAAGGGAAAAATGAGCGCTTTTTTTCCCCTATAAAGCCAGTGTTTATTTCTATTGTCCCAGCAATCTAACAGACAATGCTTTTTAAAGTGAGGTACATGCTGAGGTGGCTCCATGACCTGCAACATGATCCCTGGGGAATGAAAGGATATCCAAGACCTGAAAAGGGCTGTAGAGAAGCAGACACTCAAAATGGTGCAAATACTGTGCAAGTGGCTTATTTTCCAATTCTAGGACCGAATCCTCCTTGAAAAGCACTATGAAAACCATGTCTGAACTTCCATGATGTAGCCTGAAACTAATTTTGCATGTGCCTAACACATTCTGCTGCCATAGTCTAGAAAAACATTCATGACCCTGCCTGCTAGGAAATAACTAATTCTGTTCTACTTACAGCATTCAGTTTATCACTATCTCTGTGAATGTTACATATCCTACCAGATACTCTATATTCATCGCTATTTTAGTACTCTAGTGAGTGATTTTTTAAAAAATAATTTAAAAAATCATGGTTTGAATTTGGTTCAAAAAAATCTAATTCTAGGAAAACAGGCCCCTCTAGTGGCAACAGTAGGATACAGTTATTTCACAGCAACACTACCCATACATTTAGACACATACACGAATGCAGCAAATGTCAAGATAGTGAGACACTTAAAAATATCCAATTTTCCTTCCCCATTCCCACCTCAGAAAAAATGTGCCAAAACCTCATAAATACCTAAAAACTTCACTTACTTTCATTTCCCAGACAAAAATCAAAAACAATGGTTGACTGTCCTCCCAAAACTTTTCCCATCATGTTCATAACCTTGACAACAACAGTCAAGGTTGTTTGAAAAACGGATCTTATGGCTGCCTCAATGAATGCCTCAGAAGTGAGGGAGCTAGAGCTGATGGACGGTTTCTTTTTTTCTTGCATTTCGTGAGAAGCCGCACGCTAAAGGCCAAAGTTAACTTCCATATATCCACACCAACATCACTGGCCACATAAAGCAGCTCTTCACAGACACTTTATCAATAGCACATGACAAAAGCTAACCTAGCTCTTTCATTTTTCAGAAGTTCTTTCCAACTCTTTATACTGAGATACATAAAATTTCCAAGGTGCTAAACTTTAGTCAGCTCAAATGGTCCTACTGGATGTCAGTTTTCACAGTACTGGTTGGTCCCTCATGTTATACTTGTGTATATTTTGTATTTTCCAAATCTTTTAAAAAAGAGCTACTGCCTTTTTAAAGGCAACACAAAGTTTATTATTCAACATTCACCACTAGCAATGTCCTTAAGGAGTACAGACTGCTTGGCTAGAACACAAGGCCAGTAAGTACCACCCTACACAGCAATGCCCAGTTCATCTCAATATTCCGTGAGACTAAGAAAAATCCATTTTCTCCCACCTTCTTGGAAAGTGCAAGTTTGCTTTGAAGAAGGGTCATTTCAGTGTATTCCCCCCTGTAAATAATTCAACTCTCAGCTTTGCCTTAGTCTGCACATGAATCCAACATATGCATGCATATTAGTATCCACCCATGAAAAACAAAAATAAGGTTATTTCCCAGCAATAGATTACACATGACCATCAAAAACACCAGCAGAAAAGTGACATCTTGACATTGGGTATGCAAACTGCCTCCACAGCAGAAAGGACCAACTTTATCTAGGTTAGGCTGTGTCATCATTGTTCTTGGGAAGCCTATACTTACAGATATTTTTAGAAAAATCTATATGCTGCACTGCAGTTCACTGCATGGCCTCAGTTCTGCTAACAGACTGCAATTCAATACCAGCAATGCACCAGAAGGGAGAAACTGAATAATTTCCAACTAGACATATATCCTCCCCCTTTGCTAGCTGACTAACATTACTGCATGCTGTCCTCATGTTCATTGAGTACCACTGTAATTACTTTAATCAGAGAAGGTTTTACTCTTCACCACCAAAATGCTTGTGAAGTGAGTCTGCCCCTCCTGTCAGCAGTCTCTGTACAGGGCAGGGTGTGTCTTATGTTGTGGGCGTCTGTAGATTATCACTGATTGCCTCCTGTCACTGCAACATGTACAGTACTACCACTGTCACTGTTCAAAAATGGTGTCTTTTTCTCACAGGAAAAGGCTAAACACACAACACAGGGCTATCGTCATCTTTCAACTAATCCATTCTACCTCTGCAACACACAACTAAGTATGTAAAATAAATGTGTGCTTTAGGTACCACCAATTTGTTAATTGCACTGTATAGCCTCAAAATAACCTGCTCAGCTTCTTTCCAAACCCATTCCTGTCTGGATGCCCCTCAGCTGGTTTACTGTAACCACAGGTTCATTACATGGCCATGTCCATTTCATTCTGCTTTTCAGAGCCACATGGTTTGGTTTTAGTCATCAGATCTCAGACTGGAAGGCTTTTTTTTTTGAAGGGGGGCGGTGTTTACATGGGTAAAGTGAATATAACGAAGTGGTTTATTAAGCTATCCCACCACCACACAAGCCCTACATATGTTAATCCGAGAGACTGCACATATGTTTAAAACAAAGCTAAACAGCCTCTTCGATAAACTTCACAACAGCAGAAAATGTTCTTCATGATGACTAGAACCTCCCTAAATACACATTACCATGTACTACCTTCATTAACACTAATTTATTTAAATTCCAGGACCACTATTTATTATATTGACTATCCCACCAGATACAAACCTAATACTCT
Source organism: Heliornis fulica (assembly GCA_013399135.1). Lineage (NCBI taxonomy): Eukaryota > Metazoa > Chordata > Aves > Gruiformes > Heliornithidae > Heliornis > Heliornis fulica. The sequence goes on along the minus strand of VXBZ01005920.1, from coordinate 10,675 downwards.
GCTAGTGAAGATGTATTAAAGAGTATCAGGTTAGAAATAATTTTAACATTTCGAAATGTTGACAAACATACCTGAAGAATTCTGTTAACTTTTATAACAGGTGGCTCATCATTTACTGCTGTAACTGTTACAAATACAGTTTGGGGCAAGCTTTGTTTCCACAGTTCTGTGTTATTTACTATCACAGTAAAATTGTCCATCAGTTCCTCACTATCATCATGAACATAGTAGATTAATTCTTGTTCCACCTGAAAAATATAAGAACTAGAAAAATTAAAGAGACTAAAAGAAAATGAATGGCACATTAAAAACAAAATATTCAAGTCTGGTCATGCCTCAACTGTCTCAACTTTTTATAACTTCAAAGACTTTATTTATGCTCATATCTGATCTATCCCTCTACCTTCGTTCTCTCAACAGCAGCAAGTTTTACAGCTCATCTATTGTTTCCTGTAGCCAAAGTATCTTAACTTGCTTGTTTTGGCATTCCTCCCTCCCCGTGAAGGGAAAATGGAAAATCTAATCCCACTGTACTTACCGCAATGCTTCCTCTGAATCTATAAACTGAACACAGCATTAGTAAATGGTGCTTCTTAGAGCTAAAAGACTGAATATTAGTTTACTGTGCATATACTGGCTCTCTGTGAGCAAAGACAGACCTAAAAATATACTTCTTGCCTTACTTTCCTCCTTACTGAAATCTCCACACCACTTCCTACGGTCTTTAAAAATGTACCCATGTTCTGTGCGTCTTAGGTTTAAGACATGTATTAACTGCTCTGCCTGAGTATGCCTGGCCCATCAGCCCACTGTGACTGCAGAACACTTGTCTCTGTGTGACCAGTGGCTCACGTGGAAGTGATGTGGTTCACCACAATAAGGCACTCGCTCTCCCCACCTCAATCACCAGCTAGCAACTGCAGAAAGATCTTCAGCACAAGAGTGGAATCAAGCTCACACATCTCACTACCTCTTACCAAATCGTTGCACTGCAGGCAAAAATTAGTTTTTAGCAACACAAAGTATTAATCACAACTACAACAAAGCAAATTGAAATGCAATGCATTACCTGTTTTCTGGTAAATGTGGTCAACTTTATCCCAGGAATGTGAGAGTTTTCAACATACCCATGTTTTGGCTGCTCAATTAAAATAAATTCACAGCTGAGTCCTGCGAAGTGTCTACTTGAAATTTTTAGATAGTCTTCCACCAGGGCTTTTGAGCCCCCTTCAATTACTGTGATGTTCTGTACTTCCAGGGGAATCATTCTGGGGATGATATCTACAGAGATCTCTATTCCATTCACTATTTGGACACCGTTAGTCACATCCAGAGAAAAGCGGTCATCTAGTTGGTCAGAAACTGTTTGCATATACTGAATTTTGCCTTCATCAACATCTTGCTGTGTGAAGCTCAACACTGGACTTTGGTCAGCACCAAGATAATCTTTGTCTGAGGAAAACTTCCGAATATATCCATGTACTGGAAGCTGTCTTACTGTGAACACAATCTCAGATGGAGAACTGTTTTCATGAACAACCTTAAATTTAAAAACATATCCCAAAATTATTTAAACAGAAATGGGAGAAAATCTGTAGTCTCCCTCTGAATTTTTCACTTTTAACCCCTGGATTGTAAGCCTAATTAACTGGCATTTCTTGCTTGGGCTAAAAGGTATATCTGCAAATTCCTAATACAATACAGTAGCAGCTTAAGTGGACTTGTTAAATAATGTGGCACAGGGCTGTTCTGTTGATTTTTTGAAAAGGAACACAGTGAAGAATTAACAAGGATTAAACAAGGATTTCAGCAGCACAGCCAGGGCTACCAGAGTATCCTCATGATGGTTACTGAAAGGCTACACACAAACAATGGGGAGGAAAATATTAACCAGAGATAAATGGCCTCAGGTTCATGGCTTGTGTTAAATTTTTGGATGCAACAATCAGACCGTGTTAATTGGCCTACCTTCAAACTGAATGAAACAAACCCCTTTATTCCTTGAGATTTTCCACCAGCTCATGATGGAAATTGTACTTAACATTCAGGTATCAAGAATGATACCTGAATGTTAAGTACAATTGTCAAAACAACTAAATAACATACAAGTGCAACATCTCCACATTTAACTTTCTCAAGCAGCAATCTGTAACGGAGTCAGACTATGGGCAGTCATTTTCTTTAACACAGCCCATTTTCTTTCTAAAATGGAAGCTTGCTAATGCTAGTGTCTCCAGAATCAGCCATCCGCAATGCAGTCATGTTAGTGAAAACCGAAAGAAGAAGACAGAGACTAACGACATTGCAGTGACCGAAAATACAGCGAAGAAAATTTGCTACAAGGTTGGAGAAACTGACAACAGTGTTAACTTACTTGCAGTTTTCCTTTACTGATTTTAACAGGTTTTCCTTCTTCAACTAAGAGATTGTTTTTGTTCACAATCCTTGGTGGCCACTGATGACTTTCCAAATATATTCGAACATGCACTCCGGCATCCAGATGAACATCTCTAGCATGGACCGTAAAGTTAAAAGCATCAATAATGTTGCTGCTGTTATCATGTCTGTATGTCACATACCCCCTTACCAGATCAAACTGAGTAAAGGAATCCATTAGCAGATTATTTACATATATTCCTCCGTATTTTGGGAAAGATAAGATCTCATATGTAATCTCATGATAATTTCTGATATCTTGGTTTGTAGTAGCACTTAGGTTGGCTGTTGTAACAGTTTCCTCTTTTCCTTTTTGCACCAACAAACCTGTATTATTTGCCAACCTAACATAAGGATCAGTGGCACTAACTTCTAGAAGCAAAGAGGTATAGTGTTTGCCATCTGTCACAAAGAGTACAAAACGCCCAAAATCTGCACCATGGTGTATAAACAGGACTTGCTTCTGCTCTAGGTCTGCTTGCTTGAATTGGTAGAGTCGGTGTGAAGTATCATTTGCTAGCACCAAGTCCCCATTGGAAATGCCACGTCTTGTATATAGCAACTGTCCATCATCAAAATCAGAATCAGGATCATGATAGCAAAGATCTGCCAAAGTTAATAATCGCTGCCCATTTCTCACTATGCTAAATACCTTATCAATTACACGTACTGGTTTCTCATCATTCTTCAGCTGGACAGAAATGTTGAACTTAATTTCTACTGAGAGAGGCTCTACTTCTGGATCAAAGTTTGCCCACTTTCTTGACTCCTCACCGGAAGCTTGGACAAGAAATTCATCAAATGCTGTCTCAGAATCATCATGCATATACATAAGACGCTTATCGGTTATATCTTTGTTAGTGAAAGTGGTGAGATTGTCATTACTTTCAAATGAGCCTGAGAAATTGATGAGTTTTAATGTTCCATGTTTAGGAAACTGTATAACTTTATAATGGAAAGTTTTATTCTCCGGTGTTTGCACAAACAATTTTGCTCTTGTTATTAATTCTCCTTCACCTTCAGTAACAGTTAGGCCATTGTTAGTCAAAATAATGTTTCTGAAATCTGATTTTATGTAGACTTTGAAGTCATATAAATCTGATTCCAGATACTTTGTAGAAATGAGGAATCTAAATGAATCATAGTTGTCTTCGTGGTATCTGCTGATTAATTCATATGCCACTTTTTGATCGGTGATATCTTTCTGGCTAAAGACTGAATTTATTTTCAAAGGCTGGTCATTAAGCAGTATTCTTCCATTCTTCGGTAGAGACAGCAATTTAAAATGAAGCTTGTCTTCAGGTATCGCTAGATCCATTATCACAGCAAAAAGAATATCTGAAGTCAAGTATTTCTTTTTTGATTTTTCAATTTCTAGAGGAGCATGTTTCAATAAACTGTATCTTAACCATTTCACTTTGATTGGAAACGTGTGCTCTTCACTGATTATGTTTCCTATACTAACTTTGAATTTAAATTGTTCGGTAATGTTTTCCAGCTGAATTTCTTTAAACGTGCTACAGTATCTCACACGGCTACGCTGAATGGAGCGTTGTGAAAAGGAGTTTACTTGCTTCCATTCCCCCTTTGAATGCTGCCTCTGGACTTCCCCAAACCGGGGTGGCTCAGTGATCTCATAACGTATCTCCAGCTCCTGGAGATTGGCACTTGTTTCAACTGTCAGATGCCTAGGTGTGATCAGAGCTGTAACACCTTGGAATAGTTCTACTCCTGAGTTGCTGACAACTCTGTAATCCAAAGGAACTGCCATGACACGTAGCACAACAGTATTGCTCACTTTCTCACCATCACTTGCCCTCAAAACAATCCTTGAGTTCTTGACACCTGTGTGGACAAAGAAAACGGTGCCTTCTCTTAAGTCCTTGTTAGAAAAAGTAGTAAGAGCTTTTCCAGGATGCTTCGAATTTTCTAAAAATCCTGCATCTGCATTCAGATTTCCAAGCACTGAAAGACTGAGATCCTCAGGATCTGTATCCTTATCCAGAACTTTTAACAGATCACTAGTCAAACGTTTCTTTGAGTTCTCATGGAGAAGCAGCACATTTCCCTTTGGAAGTGTGATCTCAGGTGCATCATTTACTGGAGTGACAGTAATGCAAAACATATGCTGCTCATTTCCTTGCAAATATGGAGCCATGCTCTTCGCGCTGCTGGTAGAAATGGAGAAATTAAAATAATCGTACGTGTTCTCAGAGCCATCGTGGGCATAAAGAATCTTCCCTTGCAACACATCCTGCATAGTAAATGTATTTGCCTCCTGCACTGGTTCAACATCTATTTTCAAGTTTCCATGAGAGGGTGGTTGCTTTACTTCAAAAAGAATTTGTGATTGATGAATCCCTAATTTCTGGAAGTCTAAGTTGACTTTAATATGCTTAGATCCAAGTGCAGATTTTCCACCTTCTAGCACAATCAAGTTACTTAGAACTAAAAGGTGGCTTCTGTCTTCCTTGCCTAGAGAGACAGAGCTTTCAGGGAAAATGGCAAATGTTGGCGCTGCTTTCACGGCAGGGATTTTTACAGCCATCTCTGAAGCAAGATTTGTAGTAAAAACACTCTCTATTTCACATCCAGCTGAAATGTCCTTTGTTACCAGAACATTCTTCAGTGATTTCCTCTCTGAATTGGTTTTCAGATCTCTTAAACAACCTTTGAAGGACCCTCCTCTGGCATACTTCCCAGACACTGAAGCAAGCTCTAACTTAATCACTTCTGATCGTGTGCCGTCATCTACACCACCTACAAAGAAAGGCCCCTTCAGAAGTGGTCGTTTGCTGTGGGAAGTGAATGATTTTTTCACAGTTTCTTCATCCAATGTCATCTGCAAATATTCTGCAGTAAATTTCAGTTCAATGTAGTGCCAATGACTATCATTGATGGGCCTGTGAGAGGACAGCTGGATTCTACTTTTATGGTTTCCAACATAGGCTTTAACTAATCCATCTTCCATTTCCACTGCAATGAAATCTCCTGCTTGTCCAGGATGGAAAAGCAGCAAGCCACGTGCAGCTGAGGTTTGCACTGTACACTCCAAGATTCCCTCATCATCAATGTTCCATGATGGGAAAGAGACATAGGATCTGGAACTAAAGAAACTAATGGGTTCGTCTTCACTTGCAAAGAATTCATCGCTGCATCCCACTGAAACTTCATGGACATTTTTAAAGCCAGGAGAAGGTCTCAGAGGCATCAGAATGTCTAGCTGATTGAATGACACATCATCTATACATCCTCTGAAACTGGGCAACGCACCAAGAAGGTATGGAGTGTCGAGTTTACTAGTGCCACCTACGTAGAATCCATAATCAATATTTAATTCATAGTGACTTCCAGGCATTTTTGCACTACTTCTATCAAGTTTATCAATTACCAATGTGACATTATAATGGTCATGATGTAGTTCAACCAGATGCCAAGCTAAATCATTCAGCTGAGACCTTTCCTGAGAATGCAGTACTTGCTCTCCCATACCAAAGCTGATTCTCATCTGCAAGAGAAAGAATTTTAACTATCAAAATCCAAAGCAGTATTTTGCACAATCATATATTTAATATATTAACATATCAATTTCCATATTAAGTATGCAATTTTAAAAATACAATTGAAAAAATAAAATCCCACTCAAATTTCATGCCATCACAAATATGACTTGGATAACTGCAGAAGAGGGAATGGACTCCTCTGCACTTCTGCTAGGACCAACCAGCACCGAGAACCCAAGTGACAATGATCTCTCAAGAACTTAACATTGCAGAAAAGCTATTATTTGGATCCACATACATCCCGTAACGCCTAAGATCCTCAAATCTCAAATTTTGCCTTTACTGAATCTCATGCTTTTAACACAATAATCTTAATTTTAAGATCTAGATCTCGATGGCTTTTAGAGGCCCATTTTAATAACTATCATGGCAGAAATAAACACCATGTTTTGAAATTGTCAGGAATATTATGTGATTTTTCCATTTTCTTTAAACATAAGTTTTGAGAATTGTTACAAACAACAACTTGATGAAAGACACTAAACAATACAGGCTACATATTAGCTGTGCTTATAAACCATACCTGTAAATTCCCTGAGTGTAGCACTATTAAACAATAATCCTTCTTCCCAGCTGCAAGAAATAGCAGTCCATATGGCTTGCTTGTTCGAAACCGCAACCGTAAGGATGTCTGAGAGGATGCTTCTGCCTTGTTCAATTCCACAAAGCTATCACCATAAAATGATACTGAAAGAAAGGAAAACAGAAAATTTAGCCACACAGAAAATAATCTTTTTCTTATCTACAGCTAAATATATATTAAAAATAAACAATTTTGGCGATGCCAAAGGATTTCTCTTTTAAGTACTTCGGTTTCTCTTAAAAAACATCTTTGTCTACAATATGCTTTTACATCTCTATCAGAGACATCTTCTCTGTTAACTCTGATGAGAAGACCCACAGGTGTCCTGCCTGTCATTTGCCTGTAAAAGCAGCCTGTCGCTGCTTTTACCATCTCTATTATTACTATACTAACTACCACAGATCCCAAGACCTTAAAAATTCTTCCAGTAACTTCCCTGTTACACAAAAAAATAAAGCAGGGGGAGGGAGGAAGCACAATCATTCACCCCTTTTCCAACCTTTCATTTATTCCATTATTTTATATACAAAGGCCTGCATTCCTATCAAAATGGCTGCTTAAACGCTTCTGATACCATACTTTACCAAAAGCCTTTTGGATCTAAATCAGCCAGTTTTCTCATCCCCATCAAACTCCAGGATGTTTGTAAAACAGAACTAATCTCTAAAGAAACCTTACAGCCTCTTCCCATGTTCATGCTCCTTTCTTCTGTGACTTTTATCCTTTGTTACAAAGGAAGGAGACTGAGGGGAGACAACAGCTCATGGTCTACAGCTTCCTGATTGGGGGAGTGAAGGGGCAGGCCCCAATCTCCTCTCTTTGGTGACCAGTAACAGAACCCTGGGGAATGGCATGAAACTGTGACAGATGGGGGTTAGGTTGGATATTAGGCAGAGGTTCTTTACTCAGAGGGTGGTCGGGCACTGGAACAGGCTCCCCAGGGAAGAGGTCACAGCACTCAGATTGACTGAGTCCAAAAAGCATCTGGATGATGCACCCAGTCTCATGCTCTGACTTGTCTGGCCCTGTGTGGAGCCTGGAGTTGGACTCCATGATCCTTATGGGTCCCTTCCAACCTCAGATATTGTATTATTCTATTAATATCTACAAACATGAATGGTATGGACATTGGTCCTCTGGTCATCCTTGTTTTAAACACTGACATAAAATTTGTCAGGCTTCAGGTACACAGGAAGTTCAAAGCATGAGACCAGATACTGCCTTAAGCAAGTAAGTAATTTCATCCCTGACCATTTTTAGGTCAATTTCTTTCATTCCCTGCCCCCACTTCCCCCATAAAAAAAAAGGAGTTTTGCTTTGTGAATCTCCCCAACTAACAATAAACACTATTTCATTTACATTCTCTGCAAGAGCCATGCCCTGTCTGCGTGCTGCTTTTACAGTGAAATAGAAGCTCTGATTCCTTCAGCTAGCTGACCCTTTAATTCCCCCGATCTTCCAAGCCTATCTTCACATTGCATCTGCCAAGGTTTATGATGCTTTCAGCTGTGTTTGGATATACCCTTTAAGGACACCACCAGTCAAATATTTATTTGCAGCTTTTAGCTCTGTTCTGAGACACCTTTCTCATTTTAGCACAATCTTTTTAAAATTATGTATGACTGCAAAGGACTTCTCAGGCTTAACTGTTCCTGTCTCTACATTAGCTCTCCCTCTGCTGACTCTGCTGACTCTTCCAAAGCGTGGCTTTAACTCAGACTCTGAACTGTATTCTGCATGTTATGGAGTACCAAATTGGAGAACTTACTAACCAGCTGCTTCATGAAACTAATCATGAAAAGTAGACATGAAATCACTAGTAATACCTAAAAACGTATTGTAGTGAAAATAAAAATTCTAGATGGCTTTCTCAATAATAAGATTTCATTAAACCCCACAGCCAAAACCTAATGATGTGTTACAGTAAGTACCTAGAGAAACACAGGGAACATTTTTAGACTATGGAAGAATACATATTTCTTGCAAAGGAAGGCACCACTGAGCAAGGAAAAATTGGTTCCAAGTTGAGCAAAAAGGAATTCTTCTCCACCAGTTCATTTCTAGCACAGAAGCTTTCACCAGATCCTTCTAATACCTAAAGGGGCCTAGAAGAAAGCTGGAGAGGGGCTGTTTATGAGGGAGTGTAGTAATAGCACAAGGGGTAATGGCTTTAAGCTAAGAGAGTAGATTGAGATTCAACATTAGGAAGAAATTCTCCCCTGTGAGGGAGCTGAGTCCCTGGCACAGGCTGCCCAGAGAAGCTGTGGCTGCCCCCTCCCTGGCAGTGTTCAAGGCCAGGTTGGATGGGGCTTTGGGCAACCTGGGCTAGTGGAGGGTGTCCCTGCCCATGGCAGGGAGTTGGGACTAGATGAACTCTGAGGTTCCTTCCAACCAAACCAGCCTGTGATTCTACAATAGTTCTAATATACCTTACAGGTACGCCACAAAACCTATGCAGTAAGAGAACCAAAGCCATTTGTTGAATATAGAAATGTTCCTACTGTGGGGTTAATAAAGACCTGACTTTTAGAGCAACTACTGAAATACAGAACTAGAGACAAACCTCCAACATGAGGACTAAGTTTTACTAATAAGCGAGAAACAGGTTAAATGTTTAAACTTTTGACATCAAATTGGGTGGGAGTGTCGATCTGCTGGAGGGTAGGAAGGCCCTGCAGAGGGATCTGGACAGGCTGAATTGTTGGGCTGGGGCCAACAATATGACATTCAACAAGGCCAAATGCTGGGTCCTGCACTTTGGTTGCAACAACCCCAGGCAACGTTACAGGCTTGGGCAGGAGTGGCTGGAGAGCAGCCTGGCCGAAAGGGACCTGGGGGGGTTGGTTGACAGCCGCCTAAACATGAGCCAGCAGTGTGCCCAGGTGGCCAAGAGGGCCAATGGCATCCTGGCTTG
>VXBZ01005916.1:10517-29448 GCA_013399135.1 Heliornis fulica | reverse complement strand
TCCTTCTTTGGAGACATTCAAGACCAATCTGGGCACGTTCCTATGTGATCTACTCTAGATGATCCTGCTCAGGCAGGGGGTTCGACCGAGTGATCTTTTGAGGTCTCTTCCAGCTCCTAATATTCTGTGACATGTTTTTACATTCAGTTGATTAAGATTTGGCATTGAAAAACCTTGCTTTCTCCACCTTCGAAGACTGGACAAATGATTGAAAAAGTTTATTTACTCATGGGTCACACTGTGCTTTTACATTAGATTTTAATGCATTTTATCTTATCTGTCTTTCTTAAAATACAGAAAAATGATCTACTTTCTGATTTCCCTTTTTCAACTAGATGGCTAAAGGTTCAGACTGAGGATCTGACTTGTCATGCTTTGTTTCTGCGAGTAGTCTTTCATCATTTCAGTGGTTCTGTCTTAAGTATTCATTCAAATAAGGAATGATTCAGTTAATCATAAAGTCCTTTAATCACTTCTGCTTGGATTGTTTTAATTTTCACTTACGAATATTTGACATTTTAATATTTTCTTTTTTTCTTCTGATAAATTTCAGAAGTTGTAGCTTCATTTCTTTTGTTTTCAAGAGTTCAGGAAGAAATGTTGCTTAATATATAGCTTAATCTTGCACAATTTTAATGCAGTATTAAATTGTTAAGAAGTCAAGTTTAATTATTCTACTCTGTTATTGAAGATAAAGAGTTTTGTTTATGCAGGTCTGACCTCTAAAGGATGCCAGATGTTGTGGAATGAGCTATATGAGAATTGGAATAGATGCTTACTCTTCACAGTTCCTCAGAAAAGAGTTCCTTTAACCAATTACTCTCATCTGTCCATTTCTACATTAATTGGCTTTTTATTATTATTACACTGCATGCCTTTCTTCCTCCCTTGCAAGTAAGAAAAAGGCTTGATTACTCAGATAACAGAGTAAGGACTCCGTATAATAATTCTTGCTTCAAAAATAGTAATGTAAGAGTAATTTACAGGCAACATATGGTTTCACTTACGTAAAGCATCATCTGATACAGTGGAGAAACTCTCATTAATTATCTTTTCCTAGTATTTTATGGAAACTTTGAAAACTTCTTTTAACTGTGTCATTTTATTTATTGATAAGTCCCCATGCAAATTAGGATAGTGTTAGTAACTCTCAGATGACTGCTCTGAAGTATGTTTGATCTTGGACTTAAAGAGCTAGATAGACAGAACTTCTAATTAATATCGCCTTACTCATAAGACTTAGAAAGTGGGTTTCTTGTTAACCTGCATTGATTTGACCTCTTTTTCCTGACACAATATTCTGTTTTATTGTATTTGGGGGGAGGTGGGAGGAGCGGGAGGTAGGGGTTGGTGGTGGGAGGTGGGTGTGGGTAGGTAGGTGGTCTGTGTGTGCAGTGTCTTTCTCAACTCTGAAAAGAAGGAGGGGCAGCAGGTGCTACAGGCACCAAAGCACACACTCACCTGCAGCCCATAGAAAAGATTAGGGTTTTGGAGGGGGAGAGATAGAGCAGCTTTGTGGGGACACTTGGCCTCCAGCCAGGGTCAACCCATCACATCTGTCAACATGTTAAAGCATTGTGAAAATGGAACAACTTTCCAAAGCAAGCCTTGTGGGAACCAGAGCTTGCTTGTGAGTATCAACCCGGTGAGAAGTCAGGCTGAGGAATCCACAAAGCTTTCTTCTACAGTCACCAGCTCACCTCTTCCTAAGGTCGTCTTTGTTGTAAAGTTATCCAGACTCAGAGCTCTTACTGGTCAACACTTACAAATACTGCAATTTATCCATAGTTATGGAACAGAAATACAACAATGAGAGCCATGAGCTCTCGCATCACTTCTCATGGTGATCTCTAATGATTTGACCACTTTGAAGTCTTTTATGTCTTCTAGAAAGTCCTCATGTGCCTTCATTTTACAGATAAACCCCAGTTAACTTGCAGAGAAACATTTCAGTGAAAGTTGATGTTAGGACACCATATTTCCAGCATGACAGACCAAGTTTTTTTCAGATGAGTAGAAGGACTTTCCAAATTCACTCATACTCAGTGTATACACTTATCTGCAACACAGATCCTCTCTTAAGTGCTCGAAGGACTTACTGGTAAGAAAAGTGTATGAAAGTGCCACATCTGATGTATTAATTCAGGGATGTTTTATTTCTGTTGATCAATATAATGGAAGTGAAAACCAGATTAGCTGATACAAGCAATTACATATGCTGCATTTAATAAATTACATCAGTGAATAATACCAAGGCTTCTGTATCATTTGGGGTTTTTTTGATATCTAAAGTCTTTAATATTTCCAATATATGATACTTGCATTCAACTTTGATGAATGAAAATAGACATCTAGGAAATAGTGAAGTTATATTTTTCTTGCTGTATTTTATTGTATAAATCCATTTGAAAACTGTTTCAAAATTTTTTCTAGCTTCTATCAGTATTAACCAAACAGCTCTTATTGCTGTGAATGCAAATGGTNTGTTGTACAGAATATAACAGTAATGTTTTGTAGTAGTATTACATAATGTTGATGGCTTTGTGTAAAAAATAATTTTATATATTGTATATCTCATATATTGTACATTATATATACTAGGTCTTAGTATATATTCACCTGAGTAGGTGTCATACAGCTGTATTTGAAATCCAAATGGAAATGCACAGGCCACATGCAGAACTATAAATTGTCTATTCCTTTGTGACTGGAATTCTGAAATAGTAATTCTGTTCCAGCCACAAGTTCTTATCCTGTTTACCTCTAAGTGTGCAAGCGCCACTCTTCAACAGTATCTCCTGTCTTGACTTTACAATCCATTTGTATAATCCAGAATATTTACCCTTAAGTCTAATATTCTTTTAAAAAGTACAACAATTTCCTGGTATTCAAGTCTTGAAAATGCAAAATCTACAGGAAAAATACCAATACCAGTAAGAATATAATAATTTAGGGTTTCTTTCTTACTAAATCACTGGGTATAAGCACAGACACGTGGATTTACAGAATACTAATAGGACATAGGAGCTTCCATACATGGCCTCTTTAGTGCCTCAACTACTCTTGTATCACTCTTGTATCACCTGAGTGATACAAGCAACAAGCTTGTATCACTCAGGTGTCCCAGAAGAAGTGTACAGTAAACACAGAAGTAGGTAGGACTGATCCTGTAGTGGAGTGAATGCTTTGGCCAGTAATAGCTGCTGGGTTGTGCTTCTGTGGTGGAAAGCAGCCTTGATGTTAAGGGGAGATTTAGATGGGACATAAAGAAGAAATTCTTCCCTGTGAGGGTGGTGAGACACTGGCACAGGTTGCTCAAGGCCAGGTTGGACAAGGCTTTGAGCAGCCTGGTCTAGTGGAGGGTGTCCCTGCCTATGGCAGGGGTTTGGAACTTTGAGGGTTCTTTGAGGTCTTTGAGGGCCTTTCCAACCTAAACCATTCAGTGATATATTATTCTCCTGGCTCTGGGCATCTGTTGATAGCTCTGGCATCAAACTGGTAGGAGTGGGATGGATTGAGAGTCCCATTGCCCAGCAACTTTAATTTAGTCTTCATCAGCTTGGCATGTCTATGACCTAATATGCTTTTCTTCTCTGATAGATGAATACCCAGTACACTAGTTTTCTCAGTGGGAGTCCCATAGTATAAATAGCCTAAGCCCTGCTGTGGCACCTGTCCTGCAACCATTTGATTCAACCGTCCCTTTCACTGTAACTGGGAGGATTGATGAAAAAACTGCCTCTGCTACAGAGTCTCTTACCACCATTCCCAAGGCTCTGTAATCCTCCGTGATGCTGCTCAGACTGCCCTGGCTATATCACTGTGCCTATGTGAAAGAACAGCAGCAGATAATAATCAAAGGACTGTAAAGACTTAGTAGTCTCTCAGAGACATCCCTGATCCAACCCCTTATTATGCAACACAGCTCTCTAGAGAGAACATCAGGACAGGAAAAGGGTGCCTCTGTACCTCTCAAGAGGGAGGTTTTCAGGTGAGGGATATTCCAATAATTTACATGTGACACTGGCACCTTCTGCCTAATAATTTTAGTGACATATATTAAGATACTAATAGGCTACCTTTAGAGTCTATCTGTATTTTAATTGCAATTCACTTAAAATGTCACAATGCACCAAACTTTGGCCCAGCACTCAAACATGTTCAGTAGTCAAATACCTTATTCAGTGCAAGAAGAGCCAGACCTTCCCCAACCTCTCAGGTCTTCCCAAGCCTTAAGCCCCTGCCCAAGAGACATAGGAATTAACACATTCAATGGCATTTTTTCAAATATGTCCCTGCAGAGACTAGAGGCCTGGAAATGCCTGTTTTGGTATGTAATAAAAGAGAGGAAAGAAGAAACTCATAACCAAAAAACAGATGAGTATCGTCAATCACATGGTTACATTTTCAGATACCATCTTTTTGTGTAGGTAAATACATGTGCTCTGGTGCTGAAGTGCAACAATGTGCTTATTAGGGTTCTTCCATCAAATACAGCTTTGATATACAGATCAGGTGAAGACTTTATTTTTCAACAATCTGTAGGCCTTTACTCTTTAAGGAACATTTAAAAATACATTTACATTAAATAAAATATAATAGGTTTATGAACATAAATATTTCCATCAAAAGGCTGGCATTCATATAAAATTATTAGAACTGAGGCTTATTAAAAGCAAACTAGCTTTAGAGAAGAAGGGCTGTATGCAAGATAAAATATTTACAAGAGACAGAGAATTCTAGCACTGTTAAGGTAGAGATCAACCACTTTAAGAAGAAGAGGTATTTGAAATTCTAGGATATCCTCTTTTGTTCAGAATATAGAAGAAAGCTGTTTTGGGGAGCACTTTCAGAAATGAACTGAAAATAATGACTCTTCAGCTGTTTCGAAAATAGCAGCAAAACCCAGAAACATAGCATTATACAGAAGAAAAAGAGAGAGAGATTTATCATACTTGCTCCTCTTTTTAATTACAAAGCCATTTAGGATAGTTGAGCAGGGACACAAAAGAAGCTGGAGGGATTTACCTACTGGAAGCAGAAATTAAGATTTTATTACATGCTCATGACTTCATGTTCTTCATACAATATAGAGTTTGGAAGGATTACAAGAAATAAAGCTTTTTTCAGGAATAAGAATATGAATTAAAATACTACAAGTCACAGGCACAGCACTGTAGCTTGAAACACTAAAGAATAACAAATGTCTTCTAAATATAACTCTAGATATTTTGGCACTAATGTTCTGAAGAAAGAGGATCTGTTTTAATGAAATATGGAATAGCAATTATTTAGTCTAATGCAAATGAGAAAATATTATTATTTGACCTGGTAAATTCCAGGACTTTACATGATTACTTGGACTTTAGTATCTCTTTTTTTTTTCTTCCATAATCCCACTTAATCCACAGAAGAATCCTACAGAACTCTATAAAAATAAGGTTAAATTGAAAATTAAAATGCAAAATAGAACTGAAACAATGCTGTGGCAAAACAAACCAGGGCAGTGCTGTCACAGAATTCCGGGAGGAAACACTTATTTAAAAACATTGACCTCAATCCTGAAATGTACCTCAGACCAAAACCTTCTGTATAAAATTTCTGTCAAGTGTGAAACAGACTTTAAAAATGCAAGTGGCAGTATATGGCACTTTGGGCAATATGGAATTAGGCAATATAATTGTAATATATACATATACACACACTTTTACATATACTTGCAGTGAAAGGGAGAGGAGAGAGATGCTTTCACTCAGAGTCAATTAAAAATTGCACCAGTCTTTAAGTACGGGAAGTACTTATTTATGGCATACAACCGTAGATATATTTAAAGATAACTCTCTGTGAAAGGAATTTTTAAAAGCAGTCCTTTATAAAAGAATCTTAGAAAGAAAGCTGATAAAGCTACTTACCATATGAAATTTCACACAGGAAACTGAAGCATGGAAAGGAAGTGAAAACTAGTTTGTATTTCATTATTTCAAGGCTGTGGTTTTCAAAGACAAAATTCACATTGTAAATCTATGAAGTGTGGATTGTAAATATGAACCAACAGCTAAAGATTAGAACGAGGCAATGCAGATCACTACTGCTTTCTCAAAATTAACCAAATTCAGTACTATCTGCTTCATGGAACATTTTAATCTTTATATAATTAGATAGTACTGTTGTCCCAGATCATCAATGTGAAATGTAAAATTACACAGGCCCTACTTCATACAGGATGTGATGGAGAAGGCAAAGCTCATGTTGGGCTGCAAAAGTGATGCTGAAATCAATTTTGCAACAGCACTCTGGGAAGATGGGAGCAGTGAAAAATTGATTAGTAGGGGAAAGGTTGTTACAATAAATGAGATATAAGATTATGAAAGCCTTGATGAGGGTTTTTAGCTGTTAGGGTAAATAAGAAAGGGGGTCACTACCAGTGCATATTGCTAACATTTTCTCTTCACTTTAATTTGTGTTTCATTGCAAATGCTTGGCAGCACCCCTCACTAAGTTTATCTCTTTGGTGGGACACCTAAACTACATTGCTTTTTAATCAGCTAGTTACTAAGTAGATGGAGTACTTATTCTTGTGTTGCCCTTTTCACATAAATGTTCATTGGAATTAAATACCAAATATGTTATTTTGCTGACCGCATTTTCTCAGCATTTCTGCAATGCACCAGTAGTTGTCCTTTAATTGTTTAGTTGCTAAATATTTCTCAAACATTAAGCACATCTCACAGCAAGGCCATGGGCATGAAACAGAAAGTATACAACTTTTTTATTCTGTTACTAAGAATATTTCAAACTGAAGAACTACTTTACAAAGCAATTATACTTTTGAATAGAAATTTTGCAAATCAAGTATTTGTGTTTCCAAATTTTGTTGTGTTTTGAATCAAATTCAGGGTCTTTAGTCTTCAAATTTTCACCAACTGTAAATATGGACTTTTTTTTTTTTCCGATTTAGAAAGCATAAAATACTAAGCAATTTAGTTTGTATCAAGAAATAGAAACTCCTTTGAGTCTAAGAATATAGTCTCTGAATATTTTCTAAAAGTACAAACAGCAAAATACTCCACTTTCTGAAAGCTGGTCTAACCAAGTTTGGAAAGCAGAAAAGCAATAAATATGGAACCCTGTTACTGCTATTTTTGCGATGTCACTTTCACAGCAGATGCAGAGAATACAGAGCCACTACCAGATATTTTAACATCTTGTTTGATGGTACATTTATATGGTGTGAATGGAAGTCTGTTTCTAAAGGAATGGAGTTCCATACTCACCCACATTACTAAAAAATCTAATTCTTTTTCCTTTCTGTTGATCTCTGTGGATGGAATTTGAAGAAAGAGAGTAATAAATACCAAGAAAAGTGTTGAAGAAAGATTTTTAAGGACAAATAGTATGTAGTGGAAGGATTTCTAGATAGTAACAGACATGTGAGCAATCCAGCCTTTGCTGAGATGGTAAAGTAAGTGGATGTTAGAGCCATAAACAAGGTTTCTGTTGATCAAGTGGCAGTAGATAAGGAGGAAGAAGAATGTGAAGAATGTGGAATAAAACAACTCCCAGGTGCCAAAGCAAGAAACCTGAAGGACATCTGTGTCAGGATATATCCACGTGGACACTTCGTGTTTAACCAATGAATTGGGTCGGTGGGATGCATGGCTAGTAGTAAAGCACCAAAAGTAACAAAGCTATAAGCACACGAATGTAGCTGCTTAGTATATTAATCACTGCTGTACGGACAGTAAATGGATTGATTGCAATTAACCATATTGGCGGGCTTTCTTTCCCTAGCACGTCTCCGATTCCTGCATTTCACAGATTTGGACCATTGGACAAGAACTATTCTCCCACAGTATGTGGCAAATGAATTATAATAACTACTTGGGAAAAGCTGAAAGAACTTCGTTACTTACAAAAAACCTCACAGAACTACTCCATGTGTGAAGCAGGCTATTAACTAGGTCTTCTTTAATTTACATATTTAAGTATCATTCTCACTAAACCTAAGCAACTTCTTTTAGAAACTCTTGCTTATGTAATGCATTTTATCCATACTGTTAATGTCCAGCATATAGCCGTACTTCTTCCACGGAGACACGCAGCTAGGAACTCAGCTCTCACCTAATATTTTTTTGAACAGCATTTCTTCTCAAGCATCTGATGAACCCCAATGGGCTTTGTTGCTTACATATTTAAGTCTTAAGCCCACAGTTTTTCCCAACAGTATTTGCTGACTGATGACTAACATTTATCTTCTTTCTTGGATGTCAACAGATGTAATGTACCATAAACCTCAGAAAAAGCAGTCTTTTCAAGGAAAAAAATTAAACACCAATGAGTTGGAAGATAGGGACAGAGAGCAGAATAAACTGCCTGTAATCCAGGAGGAAGCAGTTAAAAATCTGCTATACCACCTAGATACACAAGTCTACAGAATTGGATAGTATTCATCCAAGAGGACTGAAGAAACTGAAGGAGCTTGCCAAGACCCTATCAATCATTAAAAACAGTCATGGCTAACAGCAGAGATCCCCAAAAACTGGAGGCTCTCCAGTGTGACACCTATCTACCAGAAGGGCCTAAAGGAAGATCCAAATGACTGCAGGCCTTTCAGCCTGACCTCAGTACCAGGGAAGATGGTACCAGGGGTGTCCCTGCTTCTTGCAGGGGTGTTGGACTGGATGACCTCTGGGAGTCACTTCCAACTCTAATCATTCTATGATTCTATGATTCTATGATTCTAAGATCATGGAGTCACTCATCTTGAGTGTGTTCATATGACATATGCAGCATAACCAGGAGACCAGGCGCAGCCAGCATGAGCTCATGAAGGGTAGGTCCTGCATGACCGACCTGATCTATGAGCTGGTTAGTGCATAATGAGCAGTGGATAGATGACATGCTTAGTGGATAAGGGAAAGGCTATTGACGTTCCTGGACTTGAGCAAAGCCTTTTATAGTGTCTCACACAGCCTTTTCCAGGAGAAGCTGGTGGTTCATGGCTTGGACCGGTACACTTCCCTGTGGGTAAAAATCTGTCTGGAAGGCCAATGCCAGAGAGTTGTGTTGAACAGACTTAAATCCAGTTGGTGGCTGGGCACCAGTGATGTTCCCCAGGACTCAGTCTTGGGGCCGGTCTCAGTTAGTATCTTTGTCATTGGTCTGAATATGGGGACTGAGTGTGCCCTCAGAAAGCCTGCAGACAACACCAAGTTGGACAGCAAGGAGTGTTGATGTGCTGGAGGGCAGGAAAGCTCTACAGAGGGATCTGGGCAGGCTGGATCGAGGGGCTGAGGCCAGTTGTATGAGGTTGAACAAGGCTGAGTGCCAGGTCACAACAACCCCATGTAACGCTACAGCCCAGTGGGGAAGAGCAGCTGGAAAGCTGCCTGCATGAAAAGGACCTGAGGGTGTTTGTTGAGAGCTGGCCAGTATTGTGCCCACGTGGCCAACAAAACCAACAGCATCCTGGTTTGTAACAAGAATACTGTGACCAACAGGACTACAGAAGTGATCACCTCCCATACTTGACTTTGTTGTGGCTGTACCTCGAGTGCTGTGTTTAGTTTTGGACCTCTCACGACAAGAAGAACACCAAGGTACTGGAGCATGTCCAAGCAAGAGCAATGTAGCTGGTGAACGTTCTAGAGCACAAGTCTGATTTCTGCTAAAATTTCCCATGTAACTTATCAAAAGGCAATACCTAGCCCTTAATAATACCTGCCCATGAGCCCTTTCAATGGCTGGAAAGGCTTACATTTAGTATTACAAATTCATGAATTAGTCTTTACTAAAGGACAGGCTGAATTTTCTCATGGGAAAAACTTGATTCACACTGACTCTAATGGTACACACATACCTCGAATTTTTTTTCTTTTCATGAGCACCCAATATTTGCATGCACTCTGCATGCACTGCAGCTCTACCGCACGGTAATAATGAAACCATATGATACTTGAAAACTTTTGGTAACCCAGTTTAATAGATCTACACTAAGTATGTACTCTATCCATCACTCTTTATTCCATGTAAATGTTGACAATATTCTCTGCCTCATCTGCAATGGTTATGGAAAGCCAGAAACACAAATATTCTTGGCAAAACATTAGCATTGCCAGTGGCCAATCTGTTTCCCAAGCACCTGCATGTTTCTCCCAAACACTTCAGATCTCCATTTACTGTAATGATTTTACAACTTCTAGGTTATTCTGTGCTTTAAATTTCAAGTACCATGTAGAGGTTGCTGCATGCTTGTACTCAAGTATTTCAAAGGGAATATTGATTTGACTTACTCTGAGCAGTTGAGAGTTAGCATCACTGCCTTTACTGCCAAGCAATTTTATGAAGCCCAGGATTTCCTTAGACAGCAGTAAAGTTTATCAGTATACAAAAATATTGTGTAATGTAAATTTTAACTATCTTACCATCTATAAAAGGCATGTTCAAGAATGGCAGCACATTGAAATGGAGTTTAATGGACATTCCTGGATAATTTTGCAATTTCATTAAAGTGCTACTTTAAAAAGAGTTATCTTTTTAAAATGTGGGACAAGGGGATGTGATCCAAACAACTATTTTTGTTTAGAATTGCAGACTTTCTTAGCATATGAGATTCTGAATAACTTTAAACTTTTGAGCTAATAATGCATTTTTGCTTTCCTTTTATACAATTCTTCAGAGATTCAGAATTTTTTTTCAAAGGCAGCAAGATACATGTTTTTTCCACCCCATTTTATGTTTCCAGTGAGGCTTGATTCAAACAGTGTATGAATTAACTTTTGGTAACTGCTAACATTTACAACATTAAAGTTGTAACATATAGTTACAACACTTTTGTAAACAGATCAGGCTCCAAATAAAATTACTACTCTGGTTCCCTTGCTGTATTTCTTTCCAGCAGTTAGATTTAGTGATATGCCTGCTTTGCTTTCTTTTTTTTTCCCCACCTTTTTTTAAAGCAAATCTTTCCTAACAAGGAATCATTACAAAATGGCATCAATGTTGAGATATTTTTCTCCAGAGATCTGCAGTGCTTTAGAGAAACAATACCTTTTGTCTTGAAAGCACACACTGAGCTGCTGTCATTAGAAAAGAGAGAGCACTCACTACATTTTTCAGAGAGAATATCCTTCTTTTCTAATTGTCTTTAAATCTGAAGAGGCACAAGTTTAACAAATATTTCATTTATGTTTCTTCTTCTTCAGAGGAAGCCTAATCCACATGCTAAAATCTGTCATTTTTCATATCCATAATTTTCCTGTTCTGAAAACAAGCCTCTCAAAATAATGAGTGGGTGGTTTTTTAGTTCTGCCAAGATGCTTTTCCTTTTAAGAATATTATTATTAACCTGTTATGAATGTCAAAGGGCAAATTCAAAGAAAAGAGTTCTTTATTTAAAAGCCTGAAAATATTTAATATGAATGCCCGTGCAATACATCTCTCATTTCAAACTACATTGTCTCTACATCTATGTGCATGAGCAGCTATCAGCAACTTCCACAGCTCTCTTTTCTGTGCCCATCCCCACTGCTTCTTCAGTTCCATACCCGCCCCCCCTGAACTTTCCTACACACATTTTTAGTATACAAGTAAGATGCAAAAGATTTTTCAAGAGTCAGCTCTTAAATGGGTGCGCTTTCCTAAACCCTAGATACAGGTCCCATGAGAACATAAACTACTGTAAAGGAGAACACAAACCCTACATGATAAGGCTGTCAGCAACAGAACACCATCTGTGGTTTTGTTGGTTTTGTTTACAAAAGGAGGATTTCTGAAAGCTTGTTCCTATGGATTACTTTATAAAAGGATGCTATATAACAGAACACACACCCTTTAGGTCATGTATCCACTACATGTGGTAGGCCACTGTTTCTCGTTCTGCCGTTGGCTGAAAAAAACTCTCAGGAATAAAATTTGGGCAGAGGATAACAGAAAGAATCCTGTATGCCTTTTAAAAAGTAATAATCCTACTCAAAATGTGGTATCTGGTTACCTAACTTATGCTTTACTGTCATCTCTGCTCCATCCAGTTTCTGACATTTCTGGGAATCACTCCTTTCTCTTTATATAAAAAGCAGACATCGACACGTAAGAATCATGCCTATGCAAATTAAATCAAAATCTGCCTTATTTTCCTTCAACACTGTATCCTTCCTATTTAGGGTTTAAATCATACAGATATGACTCCTCCTGTCAGTTTCACTTCATGCTTGCTACTGCAGCCTATCTCTACCACACGGTATCTCCCCAGCTATGGGGTAATCTGCAAGGCTGATTTCACCAGGTGATCCTTAGATTTAACCTTGGAATTATGTTTTTATATCCAAAATTTACCTTCAGACTGCTTTGAAGTTCCCTCACTGTCTAAATCTGTGGTTCCATGTTTGTGGTTGTGTATTGTCATATTACCTTGGCGTGCACGTCTGAGTCAGTTCAGATACGAGGGCACTTTTCCAACATACTGTTCACTTGGCAAGAGCAAATGGCAGAGGTTTTGGATGGCAAGAAATCTGCCCTTAAATATGAATCACTTAAAGAACCTGCCCGTAAAGAAGTCTGCCCTTACAGAACCACTGCCCTTAAAGAAACACGGCCTTAAAGTTCTGCTTCACTGCTGGGACACCATTCAGCACTGCACAAGCAATACATACTTTTTTGCTTTTGATTCAGCAATGACTGTAGCAGAAGATTCATGGATTCCTGCCAGGGTATTTAAAAGACAGTTAGATGTGCTGCTGAGGGACATAGTTTAGTAGTGAATTGGTAGGTTAGGTTGATGGTTGGACTTGATGATCTAAAGGGTACCTTCCAACCAAGACGATTCTATGATTCTAATATTCTAATGCAGCTGTATGGAGACTTTCTGTGCCAAGCATAAGTCTCCTCACCCACTACTGGTCACAGACAGGTACATGTAGAGATGGAAAGAGACCAGGGCAGGTTGCCCCAAGCCTAAATATCCTCAGTTGTTGGGGTTTGTATGAAGATTAGTAATTACTTGCATTTGCACATGAGAAGATGGTGAGTCAAACTGTGAAGTTTGCCCTCTGAGCTATTTTATGCAAAATCCCACATTTGTTCTACAAAACTGTATACAGTTGTATTGAAACCAAGAAACCATCATTCCCCATACCTTTTGTTCTCAAGCCTTCTTCCTTATCATATTCATTGCAGAACAGAATTTCTGACATTTGAGGACCAGTTTTGAATCACTCATTCCTTACATGTACACAGACTCCTCCTTGAATTGTTTTCCAGATCCCAGAGTTGCAATTCAATTGCTTTCTAATTGGAATTTAATTAATTAATAATTACAACTTAGTAATGACTCAGTGAAAAAATGAGTGACTGAAAAGCAATGCAAAACATAACATAATCAAAATGCTGTTTATATACAGCAGTATACAGTGTTATAAACAACCGTTTATATTCAACTATTTACGTACAGTTTTAAGTTGGAAAGAATGTGAAATGCTCCGAAAAGTTATTTGCCAGAGTAATTTGGCTGGAAGGGATCATGGCATAACTCCTGCTACTGTCCAGACAATTCCCACTGAGTTCCACTAGAGTGTTTCTTCTTGGGGAATATGAATATGAGAAGAGGTTGGGGAGGTGCAAGAAAAGGGCTGCACAAGCCAGGCATCAGCACTATAATACAGCAAGAGATAATACAGTGTGGGGAGAACAGAGGTGAGACAGAGGTCTGCTTACTGTCTAAAGTAGCTCTTTTATCACCAGCCTTAGCTTCTGCTCTTCCTCCCACTCTTGAGTTGTTACACACAAGCAGCACAGACTGCCAGTGTCCCTTGGCTTCACTCCACAGCTTCCTGGAATGATCTTCCCACTCCCAAATAGCATGTGTTCGCTTTGCTGTATCTTCCCTGTAGCTTACTATTCATTACTCCCACATGCTGGCTTCCACAACAGTTTAGCCATCCTCTTAACGGTAGTGTTTTTGGCAGTTGACCCACAAATGTCATGACCCTTCAGTCAAGAGGGAGAATACTGCTACTGTTCTGTTCCCAGCTAGATGAACATGTAAGTTTTCTTCCAGCAGAAATAATTCTTCTTACACAGTAATATCCTACTGTCTTGGCCAGTGCTAATGATTTCTGGGCTCTAAATGCATGCTTAAATTTACCCCTGCTGCCTCTGTGATGGGAGACAGGCAGACAAGTTCAGTCTGGGGAAAAAAATGAAGATACCTTGCTGGTGATAGCTCTGCCATGCTTATATGCTTCTAAAATACAGGTATCCCTGGCTGTGGGAGCAGGGATCCACTCCTTGGATGAAGACCAGCAACTGGTCCACAGGGAAAAGATCATAAGAGGATGGTTTTCTGATGACCTACTCCTTGCAGAGTCCCAGGACAGATGGAGTAGAATAGGCTAAGGGGAATATGACGAGTAACAGAGACTAATGGCTCCACTGGGGACAGCTTTTACTTTTAATATCTAACCTTTGTTTCACATGACATGACATAGAGCAATATCATTCTAAGTCCGAAAAAAGATTATTTGCTCAAGCCAAGATTGATGCAACTTTGGTTTTACACAGGATGTCCTTAGCGGACCAGGACATGGCGAAATCAGCAGTCCAAGCAGCAAATATATGAAGTTGGTTCTCTGCTGTGAACTCGAGGTCAGTTCTAATTCCCCAGAAGGGCATGAGGAAAATGAGGTCGCTGGATGCACACATCCTTTCATCAGTGAGGGTGTGACGTAGAGCATACAGTGCAGGATCAGTCACAGCAAAACTGTCTGGTCAGGTATGGGCATGCAGGCATAAGATCAGTGGTAGTATCACACAGACCTTTGGAAAAATGACCATAACCTGCATATCCTCCACTAACCTGCTCCTTGCTAAAATTCGACTATTGACCTGTGAATACTTCTGCCTTCAGAGAGTGCTCGATTACAATGGGAAAATGAAAATATGGGTCTTTGGAAATTAGTCAGGGTTCTCATAAAAAGGGCAAGATGCTCATCATCCTAAGAGTATTCACTGTAGTACTTGTTAGGTGATCCCAAAGGTTTGTCTTGGTCAAGCAGGGCCTGATGTAAGCTGGCTAAGCTGGTTCTGCTGAGAAAAGAGTGCAAATGTACCTTCTGACAGTAGAACTGGCAAAGCTGCCCCACTCCCAGGAAGATTAAAGCTTCCTCTTCAGACTATTTAAAACAAGTTATATTAGCTCAACACTTTGCATGATGGGTTATCACAAACTTTGATTCAGCAATCAACATATTAACACTGGATTTATTACCTTGTGGAATCAGGGTTGAATTGATAGTGGGGAATATTGCAGCTCATGGTCTTCTTATATTAAAAAGCATGTTTATCATGCTTCCCTTTCTCCCAAGTTAAAACCTTCCCAACATTTTGCAAGTAAATCTTTCTACAGTAAAACCTAGTAAAAGACTCTCCCTATTTTAAATTGTTCCAAGAGGTGATGTTGAGTAACTCTCACAGGAAAGTTTACCTAATAGACAGATGTCTTCTGCCTAAACTTTCAGCAAGATTTAAAAAATGTTACATTATCTAATTTGAAGCTGCAACTTGCACTGGCCCTCTCCTATATTTCTCTTGCTTGTAAATACAACATGAGTTTCTAGCATTTCTTCAGTCTTCTGTGCTGGCCATTTTGCACAGCTTCTGTGCTCATGTGACACACTGGCATTCTCCATCCTTGCTTTCTTCTAACAATTGTGCTTCCATTTGATACTGCACAGACTGTTCCCTTTTATGAAACAGAGCACTTCTTAACAAGGGTGACTAGGGTTTATTTGTTAAAGCTTGGTTTTATTTTCCGAAGATTCATCCTCCATGAAACTGTGATCTATTTTATTGGAACCAATACAGATCACCTGATTGAAACATTCTGGACTGAAAAAACTCGATGAATTTTCCTCTTAGCTGATCTGAGCACTCCTCATCACAATCTGATGTTTGCATAAACATTGTAAATTCCACAAGTGATATTGAGAGAAGTGATTGAGAGAACCAGGACTTGAAGGAGTAAAACCAAGCCAGTTCCTTGCACAAGGTATCTTAAACACAATATTCAAGTATAGTATTCACACACAGAGTTCAAATATACTGTCTGTTGAAGTTTAAACTTGTCTAAGAAAATGGCCAATTCAGATTGAGGTAACTTTCTTTGCTAAGAAGGCAACTATTTCAGAATTACTGAAAACCACTTAATGAAACCAATTCCAGAAGACTAGGAATTTTTATTTGACAGATATTTCTATCTAAATAAAGTCATCCATTCTCTACTAGAACATATTTTTTTAACTTACCAGCATATTAAAAATGAGGTTGATGTATTTATGAGCTATATCTTGGACCAGAATTAGAAACACTTAATTGCAAGTAGGTCATTCCTACAACACAACTAAATTCTACTTTTTGTAAAGCACAGCATAGATAGGACTTGGTGAGGTGGGGCAACCTTGGCTTACTATATCTCTTCTAATTCTGGAACTTCTTTGGAAGATAAGGAAAATAATTAGCAGTGTCAACCCTCAGCACCAATTACCATTTTTATTGCCCATTTTGTTTATACATAGTACAAACTACTCCATTATTTGGAAGTATACTTTGATTCTCATTTTCCATGAGTGAGCAGTCAGTTGGTGAGTCCCAGTAGCAAACAGTAGTTGCTATGTGCAGTAGCAAGCAAAAGATGCACTATCAAAGTTCTATATAATTTTATTATAAAGTACTTATCTTTTCAAAAAAGGTCCTTAATGGAGTTGCATTATTGCCTTGAAACTCATATGAGATCATTTTTACTGTGCACAAATTGCTACCAGAGTCACAAAGTCCACGAAGAACCAGCAACCACATAGAAAAAGATTCTTCTCATCCAAACCTTCATTCATACATGCATTCATTCACTCATGTTCAGTTCAGAGGTGCAAATACACAGTTGCCAATGCACACAGCTTTTGAACTATTAATGCATATCATTGAGCTATGATATAATGAACCATGGGCGAATATTGGAAAACAACATGATTTAGTTTCCTGTCACCATAAGTGATCTGTTTGAATAATTGTGACTAATACTGTAACATACTATTGTTGATCATAAAACACCTTCCTTGTGTTTTTTTTTTTTAAGCATGAAGTATTTTATACTTCATAGCAACAAAACAGTTAGCAGCGTGTTGTTTAGAAGCTATGCTTTTATGCTGTCCCATTTGCATACCATCTTATATCTTGACAGTCCTTCACAAATAATTGAGAAACTTCTGCATAAATTAGAGCAAGCCTTGAAGCAATTATTGTTTTCTTTACTGATCCATGCAAAAATCAATTCTTGTGTACACACAGTATTATTCCAGACTTGTTGACAGAATACCACCATTGTAATGACTGCCAGTGTCAGGATAAGGGTAATGATATATGTAGAGCTGTTCAAGTATGTTAGCATTCTGACTTGGCCTTCAAAAAACTCTGGATAGTGTGCCTCTTAGTCTAGTATTACTCATCAGGGGGTGGGGGTGTATGGGGGGGAGGAAATCACATTTGAATACCAAAAAGGCAAAAGGCCAGTTTTACTCTCATAGCAGCTTTTTTCTTTTTTTTTTTCTAATTTATTTAAATGGTAGCTTAAATAATTTATTTAGAATTTCAAAGATTCAAAATTTCAAATATTTCAAATAATTTCATGATTCACTGATGTTAAAAGTGTTACATCAATGCAGGCTCTTTGATATCCTGCATAGGATATCAGGGTTCAACCACTACTCTGGAACTAAGGTTCTTCAGTGCTCCAAACAGCTGCTCCCATTTATTTGCATCATTTGGATTGGGTTCTTCAAGCTGTGTGTGAGTGTTTCTGAGGAAGTATTTGAAAAGTCTTTTGAACAGTTCAAAATGGTTGAAAACTTTCAAGCCCTTCTATTGTGTTCACCCATGGAAGCGGGATTTTGTAACTATGGTCAGAGTCACATCCTATCTACAGTCCTTGTTAAACTTTTATATGAGATACCTGAGAAGCCATACATTTGGCAAGTGACATATCATGCCAACAGGATAAAGGAACAAGACAGTCAAGCTGTGTTTTCTTTGGGCTGAGCCCAGCCTGGCTGTGGCTCCCCCGTCCCTGGCAGTGTTCAAGGCCAGGTTGGATGGGGCTTTGGGCCATGTGGTCTAGTGGAGGGTGTCCCTGCCCATGGCAGGAGGGTTGGAACTGCATGGTCTTTGAGGTCCCTCCCAACCCAAACCAGTCTGTGATTCTACGACTCTGAATTTAGGGAACAGAATGTCTCTAAGCAAAGGATCTATGATTCAAATAAGCCCCAAATTTGAAGGCTTCATTGCTACCTTCGCGTGTACATTTGATGATCCCGACCAGTGCTGACTTTGAGGTGGGGCAGTGGCCGAGGGACGAGAGGCCACGCATCTCCTCCCTCTGCGCCCAGAGTACCCCTGAGACACGGCTACCAAATGGGGGTGATGCTGTCCGAGCCGCTGACTCCGAGCTGCCCGGCCGGGAGCCGCTCTCTTACAGGTCGAACCTCGCACCCTGCTCCCACCATGGCCTCTGGCACCGTTCGCACACCCTTTCCACCTGCCGCGCCGAGCCTGCCACAGGCAGGNNNCTGCCACAGGCAGGAAGCTCCGGGCCTCCTTGCCCCACGGCTCCCGGCTGGTGTTGACGGCGGAACAGAACCCTCCCATCAGCCAAGACAAAGCAGCGAAGGCGGCACCCACCTAACAACCCTAATCCGCCCCGAGAAAGGGCTCTTCCGGTCCTCCTCCCACCCCGCCCCAGGAATGGACTCTCCCAAGCTCCGCTCCCGCCCCGGGAATGGGCGCTCCCGCTCCTTTCCAGGGCTGTCCCGTCCTGTAACCTCACTTCCGGGGCGGCCATTTTAGGAGGTCGGCGCTCCGTGGCTGGGCGGGGGTGGAGGGGGCGGGG
>VXBZ01005916.1:0-10332 GCA_013399135.1 Heliornis fulica | reverse complement strand
GACCCGGACCTCAACAACCCCTTCAAGGTGAGGCTAGAGGCGGCTGGCGGCCGTCAGCCTTCCTCGGTGTGGAGGTGGGGGAGAGCGGGCTGCGCAGAGCCGCGGGCGTCCTGGAGGAGGGAGGGGCCCTGTCCCTTCTCTCGCTGCCGACGGGGGGCGTGGAAGGACCAGCGCCGGCCTCAGGGAGGGCTGCCGGGCCGGAGGACGCTGTCCGGCAGGGCCGGAGGGGGCTGCCCTCAGCGAGGCTGGGGGTACGAGGGCTCCGGGGTGACTCGGAGGCTATGTGGCGTTTCTGGAAGCCTTGAAAAGGGGCACGTCCGTTTCATAAGTTCAGGTCGCCGTGTTTCCTTCTGTTGCCGAAATAATAGAACCCGTGTTTCAGGTGCATTATTTTCAAAGGGGAGCAGAATTACTGATTTTGGCGGTAATTTTGTACACGTATAGTACTACTATGGTATTTTTTTTAATTTATTTTATCTTCCGTTTGACCCAGATATGTAAAGTTAGTGAATTCACCCTCTTTTATTTTTTTTTCCTCTGTAACCTCCTCTTAGCCCCCATCAAGATACCCGCTTAATGCTATTTCTGAACCAGACAGGACATACTGACGTCTAGGCGCAAGTTCTGCCCTGCATCTCACCATGCATTCTGAAGCTTTTAGGGTTTATACTATTGACTTGTGATACAGCTGAGAATTGTTTCTTTACCTGATGTTCTGGCTTCAGCTGTCGGGATCAACTGACCTCCTTCTCTGCTTCCCCTCCTTATCTTTTCTTTCTTTGTCATTCGAAGGCATTTCAACTAATTTTTTGAGTTGCTTACTTTGATAATCTCACAGAATTTGGTTTGGGTTTTTTTTTCTCCTCGCTTTTATTTCATGCTGGCATTTTAAAGCATACACATAATATATATGGCCATGAGTTTTAGATGCCAGCTGGAATAATTAGATCTTTTCCAAAATGGAGCTGTTGCATCTCAGACATATTTCTGTGCAGGTAGCTGCTGAAAGGGTAGTGTTACAAGCATTTATTCATTGGAGTCTGTCTGAATCATTAGCTTGGTTTTTATGGTCATGAAATTTAGTTGATAGAATTCCTTAGGCTAGATGCTGTGTTTTTACTTAATGTTTTACCCAGTGCAGTGACCTTTGCAGCTCTGGCATTGAGGTCGCTGCCAACAATAGTTTGGACTGGCACCAATGGCAATAAGCACATTTTAAAAGGAATACCTTTTGGCACTGTGCACTGAAAAAGTGTCATTGTTCTAGAATATGCCTTCAGCTACAGAAATACATGACGTTTTTCCTCGCTTTTTATAATAGTTGCAAAAATAAAATCTAGCAAAATTTAGTACATGTTGATATCCAGAGTGGATGGGGGTATTGAAAGCATTACAGTTTTGCCTGTGTGGCTCATGAGACCAAGTAACTTGTCCTGTGTAGTGTATCTGAGACTTTAGCTAGGGACCTGCTTCAATCACACTACATTTATGGTTTGGTGACATTGCTTTAAGTGTTAAATGTACTTCAGGCTTTGTTTTACTTGCAGAAGTTGTTTTAGGAAAGCTGTATGCTTTTACTTTTTTCAGAGGCTTTTTTCAATTCTTTCTTTGCTGGTTTACGTCATATTCTAACCACAAAAGGTGATTTTACATAACTTTACTCATCCACACGTTTACTCGAAGGGGCCAGAGTAAGCCAAACCTTTATTGCCATCTTGCCGACAAAGTTAGTAGGTATTAATGTATGTCTGCATTCAAGGTTTGTCTGACTATGTGTTTTAAAATACTTTGCACATAGAACCAGTATTTCCAGATAGACTCGGACAACCTAAGTCATGTTGACCGAGTATCTTTCCAAATGTATTCATATTTTTATTCGTCTGTGCTTGATAATTTTATGGTGTTAGTTGTTTTCTTTACTTTTGAAGCCACTTCCTGTGTTTGTGAAAAATCACAAATTAGGATGGCAAAGAAAAGTGGGGGAGAGCATCATGTTGTAGTGTTCTGGACAAAGTCTAAAGCTAGATCCTTTTTTCTTAAATATTTTGGGTTTACTAGTTGTCTGTGATTCACTGATGAGGTTTCCTGTAAATATTCTTAGGACTTTTAATAAGATTTCAGCAGAGATTCTTATTTGAAATTGAATCAAATATGTTGTTTCTGCCTCACCTTTGTCAAAGACATCTAGTTCACTCGGTATTTTGTGTAGCTAATTGGTTCAGAAATTTAAAATTATGTTTCTGGTTTGATATCTCCTGGAAGTAATGAAATTTAGTTTGTAAAATAGAATTTCTTGTTTCAAGTATTTGCTTGCTTGGAAAATGTTGACTTTGAGACAGTGGCTGCATAATGTCTGAGGGTTTTTTGTATTCTTTTGAAGAGAAAAAAATTGAAAGGCTGGTATGCTTTTAAAGTAGTAGTATTCCCTTGTAAATATAAGTCTTCTGGATGCTGTACTAGCAAAATGAAGAGGTGTTTTGGTTTGAAAGACAAGAGGTAGTGAAACAGATAAAAAGCAGTAATCTTAAAAAGCTTTAAATCATCTTAAAGATATGCAGAAGAAAAAGCATCCATGTACCATATGAATGAAGATGCAGTAATTTGATGTAGCAGCATTGTGAAGACACACGCATTCGGTGTAACCTCAAGTATCATAAGTGAAAGCAGACTATTGGCTATTTAATTCTTTTCAGTGAGTAACCCTTTTTATAGTTTGTTGTGTGAGTTTGTACTTTGTAGAGTTACTTCCCATTAACAAATGTTGCAGACCCACAGCACTCAAAGAGTGTGAGCAGACTAACCAAATCCATAGAGAGAAGGCAGATCTGATCCCAAGTTTAGAAAGTCAGGTTGAGGTCAGGATTTGGTCCAGCAAAAGTAACCAGGCTTGTCCAACGGTCTGATCGCTAAGACTTACTTGGTGATCATGAGGCAGGTCTTACCACCTTGGAGGAGCTTGTGCATCCTCCAAGCTGTGACAGTTTATTCTTGAGTAGTTATGCTCTTCCCTGGCATGGGGTCCTACCCAGGGTAGACAGTCCTCCATCAACTTTTCCAATGTAAGTCCTTTTCCATGGGCCTTTGCATCTTCACCAGCTACCCAGTGTGAGCCCCTTGTGTTGTGTGCAGTCCTCCAGGCCCAGACTGCTCCAGCATGGTCCCCCATGGAGTCACAAGTTCCCCCTAAGCAAACCATTTTTGACATGGGTCCCTCTCTCGATGGGCTGCAGGTCCTGTCAGGTGCTTGCTCCAACATGGTCTTCCAACCAGGTCACATCATCTCTAACGTGTCTCCACCTGCTCCAGTGTGAGGTCATCTTCTTGGGGTGCAGGTGAATCTCTGCTCCTCATTATCTTCCATGGGCTGCAGGGGGACAACCTGTTCCACCATGGTCTTCTCCATGAGCTGCAGGTGAATCTCTCCTTCGGTGCCTGGGGCACCTCCTTCCCTTCTCCCTTCTTCACTGACCTTGTTGTCTGCAGAGTTTCTTACATCTTCTCACTCCCTTCTCTGTTGGAAAAAAAGCAGCTGTTTACAAGTTTGTTTTGTTTGTGGTTGCTTTTTGGTTTTGGGGTTTTTTTTTTTCCCAGTTCTTAAATATGCTATCCCAGAGGTGCTATGACCATTGCTGATTGACTTGGCCTTGGTCAGTAGCAGGTCTGTCCTTGAGCCAGCTGGTATTGGCTCTGTCAGACCTAGGGGAAGCATCTAGCAACTTCTTGCAAAAGCCAGTTCTGCAGCCCACTCCCCTACCAAACCTTGCCATGCAAACCCACAACATGTGGATGGAAATGGTCTGAAACTACAGTGTCATGAAATCCAGTGTACAGTTTAATTTACAGTGAAATAATTCAGCAATTCACCCACAACAAAAATGTGTTTTGTCATGATCGCCATTCTCATACGGATGTCTGAGATATCTAAATATCTAAAAATGGCATTAGGCACCTGAATTGCTCCCACTGAGGTCACAGGATTACTTGAGTCACTAGAGCTGGGTAATGTTTGAGCTTAGATTTACTGCAGAGGTAATTCCAGTTATAATTTGGATATTACACTTAATCTGACTCACATGAGCACAAATTAATCTTATATCTGGTTTGGCAGGATGTACAAGCTGGAGATTTAATGCCAAAGCCAGTAGTGCAGATAACTGCTGCCTTGTGTTGCAGCAGAAGCTTTGTAGTTTACACCTTGATTGCTTGAGTGAAGCTAAAGTGATAGAAACTTAGAGGAAGAAAGGGAAGCCTTCATTATTTTTGAGGTATCAGGACCCTAATTAGTTGAAGTGTTGGTGCAGTGTTCTTGGGTTTTAATATGCAAACGTTTTGTTGTGCGCCTATGTGCGTAACTGAGCTTTAATTCTTTTGTATGACTGTTAAATATGCCCGAATAAGTTGTCTGCCTTTGAATTAGTAAAGGACATAAAAAATGTTTTTCTGACTTGCTTACCTGATTTCCCTTCATGGCTTCAAGAACTGCAAATTTCCATAATCTTGCATAATTTAATGCTAACCGTTATGGTATTGGAAGTCCTTTAGCAGCTCTACATGGTAGTTAGCTCTCAAGAGTATACTTCATCAGTTCTGTAACTGTACTGTGATCTCTTAAAACTGTAAAGTGTTTTAATAAATATTCATTAACAGTTAAAAGACACATTTTTTCAAGGTTTTCACGGAAGTATTAACATATTATTTTTTATTATCATTATTATTACACTGCATACTGAGATTTAATATTACATAGTGGAACATAACACACTTCTCAGAGCTGGGGGAGGAAGGAAATCTAAGAAAGCTGTGAGATGGAGATTATACTTTGCTAGGCATCCAATACTCTGGAAAGATGGGACCAGCACAGGCTTTAGGACAAATTTCGCCTTGTGAGCCCTATGAAGTTCTTTTCAGTTTCAGTGGTAGAAAATTCATTTTGCTTAGCTCAACCTTTCATAGCTCTATTTCCATCAGATAATGTGGTGAATAATGGGCACTGCCTAAGAGCTGAGAGTAAGAAACTCCAGTTGGCTACTTTTGCATTATCCTTTTAAATAATTGTGTTGTTGTAGTGCTAGATTGAAAATACTTTGAATATAAATCTGTGAGGTGAGTGGGAAATGAGATGTTGAAGTTGTTAAAGAACTATTTCAGTGGTTACTCAGATTTTCGGTGTTTTGGTTTTTTGGTTGGTTTTTTTGTTGTTGGTTTTTTGTTTTGGTGTTTTTTTTGTTTGTTTTTTATTGGAAGTACAGATCTTTATGCTTCTGCAAAGTCATTAATTCTACCAGTTGTTACATGTGGAACTTTTGAGGACAGTTCTTCTTTGTTGTAAGTGGGTTTTATCCATAGGTTAAAATACACTATCGTAGGTGCAAGATACTAAGACTTCATTTAAACATAAACTGTTCATGCTGCTTAATGCAGCATTAGGGTAGTGAAACATGAAATTTCAAGTGACTATAAATTTATTCATTCTTGAGTGTAAAACAATGAAGGAAGAAATAAAAGTGTTAAGAAACAGCAATGTTTAATACGGAATCAAACATTAATATCTTTTTTAAACATTTATTTTTCATGTGTAGCTTGTAGCATCAACATGAAGTCTCATTTATACCAAATGTTTACTGAGCGTGTGCGAATTTCAATTTCAGAGGCTTAATCTGGCTGAACGTAGAGTGTAACAGGATGGAAAAAAGCATCCTTCGTGTGCAGGCCTTTTTTCAAAGTGTCAGGTCCTAATTTAAAAGCTGAGACCCAACAATTAAGACAGGAGGAAAAAAGCCTTGATATCCGTTGCTGGCTAAATAGTTTTTCTTCTCAATTTTGTACTCAGAAGCTGAGCCTTCTCAGAAATCTCTGCCAATTATGCTCATGAGTCCATACTTAAAGTGCATCATATAGAGAGTTTCAAGTAAAACAGCAGTAGCTTTGCTCTGCAGAACTCATATGAAAAGTGGGGTGGATAGTTGGGGTTTTTTTTTATCAAGATATTTAAAAAAACCCCAATAAACACAGTTTCTTGTTGCATTTTTGCTTAATTTTCTAAGCCAGTAATAAAACAGCTGGTACTCCACAGAAAGCAGAAAGTACAACCATTACTATAGAAATAGCCCCAAAACTCAGGGTGACTTCTCACTGAAAACAGTACAATTAGTATTACTCAAAAGGGCTAGTATGAAGTGGATAAGGGGGTAACTTGTGGTAATCAATGGAGAGCTTATCGTGAAATGAAAAGAGCTTATTCTTTTTGAGTAGCAAAACAAAGACTTTCAGTAGGAGTCTGGTAGGGGTAGTAAATCCTAATTGGTGAAGATTGACTTTCCTAGATTTGCGCCTCAAATCTTACGATTTCCCCAGGGTGGATTCACTGGTCTGGATTCTGTCTAGGTAGAACTCTTGCTTCTGCTTCTGTTCTCTACAGGCCAAGAGTTTTTTGAAGGTCTTAACACTTCTGCTGAGCATGTTGAGTAGTAAGGAGGATAAAATCAGACCTGCACCTCTTGTTTTTAGGGAACTTCTAAACTCAAAAAGCAGCAGGGGAAATAAATAGGTAAATGCTGAAGAGGTCAGCAGAATGAAGGCTGATAGATGTCAGTGACTGGTAAAGCAGTTAGGTTGAAGTTATTTGTGAAGACCCTGAAGAAAAAACAAACAAAATGTGTGGTGGCAGAGCAGAAGTGAGTGATACCTGATGACTGATGAGGGAGGTGATGGGATTGATACTATGAATTAGAAGTAGTCCCTTTAAAATATTTATAGCAGATCTGTGATGAAGAGGACTGTTTTCTTGCCTTGTATTGAAATTGCTCAAGTCATTATGTGATCATGCTTAGCCCTTGAACTTAACATAAAACTGAGGTCAGAATTTAAGACAAAATCTGTCACTTTTATGAGCCACATTTCAGGTTTATGCTTTTTCCAAACAACATGACTGTTACGTTATTTTGATCTACAGTACTGCTGGTATTGGTCTTGTAGGTTGTAAGCTTATCTGATGGTATTTTTCGGAGTACTATTGAGTTATGTATGCTATCAGAGCATCTTACTCACGATGAAACAAGGCTGGACCCATTCCCAGAGAACAGTAATACAGAGAATCATTACAGATGTATCTACTTCTTCGGTCTTTAATTTGCTATTAATGAAACACGGTAGTTGATGACTAGTTTTGGTCTCCTAGACAACAGAAGTCTGTGTTCCTTTTTATTTGATTTTTTTTAAAAAGCTGTGAAAACTTGTGTAGAAGGGATTATTCTCACTTGTAATTAATTGAGTTTCTGTATTCTTTCTATTAACTGGGTAGTCAGGTTGGATTTCTCTAATCTATAGCTGAGTGATGTGGCCATGATTTATTAAATTGTAATAGTTCTGTATGGGCCCTTGACAGTGTGCAATATAAATGCATCATTTTCTGTTTGTTATAGAATTTTTTTCTCTTTGATGAATCCATTCTTGTTGTAAATACTGGGGTGCTTCTTATACCTGACTCCTAAACATTCAAAGAGTGTGAAGCTCCTGAAGTTGGCATTATAGGAGAGGGATTACGAAACTCAGGTTTAAAATGAAAAATTAAATGGGAAATAGGTTGTGCTGGCTTTGTGAAACTTGAAAATGTCACCTGAAATGAATGTGTATGACTGGAGTCCACCAATATCTACAGTAGCTTTGCATGAAAAATTGCTTGTTCTTTGATTCTGTTCAGTGGTTGGTATCGCTGGTATTCAAATAAAGAGATCAGAAACTCAAGGGGCTGACCTAGCAGGATTTGGGGTGACATAAGGCTGCCAAAGGAAGTGTGAGCTGGAAAGAGTAAAGGAGTTGTGCAAGGTGAGAACTGTGGTGGTCAGCAGGTATTGGAACTGACTGGGTAGCTGAAGAAGGTCAGTTTGTATCAAGGAGTTAGTGCAAGTGCCAGCGATAAAGTGCAAGGGCAGATCCAGATCCAATTCGGCAGAAATACTAATCCATGAGGACAGATTTTTTTTCAGCCTGAGATTGGGCAGGCATTTTGTAGTTGTTGTATTCAGTGGCTGACATCAGATATTCAAAGTCTGTCCCAGAAATTCCTTATCTTCTCTGTCTGCAGAAGTTAACCCAATTTCGCTTAAATCAGGCAGCAGGTTGAGATTTCTGGATATTTGATGGTTCCAACAATGTTGCTGCTTTTTGTGTTGGTGTCTGTATATTATCACGTATCAGAACATTAGATGTATTATTTCACCTTGTGGCTTTTGTCTGTTTCTTAATATTAAACCCTCCAAATAACACATTTTATTGTACTCAGATAATAAAAATGTAAAATACAGAAAAATAAATTATACCAGCATAGATTTAGCTATTCCTGTAGAATGTTTGAATGTACAGAATATGTGTGTCATGCAACATAGAAATTTGGTAGCATTCATTTATATGCCACTTCTTTGAGTTTATGGTCCTGCACAGCATTTATTATTCGTGCTCATTTTTCAGACCCAGATTAACTCCTAAATTCAGTGTGAATTTTCTGCAGAAGTTTAATGTGAGCGCTTCACATTTTTTCTTGCTGTATTTAGATGAGTTGGCATTTGCTCTTTTTAAAATGAGATGCAGTGAGTGTAAGGTAAATGATTCAAAGTAATTCTTCATGTTCCTTGGGATGTCAGGTCTAATCTTTTCAGAAATACTGTAAGTAGTGTTTTGAAATGTGAAGTGCAGCACCTGTTGGCATCAGTTGTTCTATGCTGTGTAGGTATTGAGAAGGATTTCATGTCTAGCAGCATACACTTGCGTACCCAGACTATGAAGAGCTTGTTTCTTTTCCACGGTGAGGATAGTTCTAGCACTAGAGAGAGATTGCAGTGAACAAATACAGGAGATGGTTCTTCAGGCTAGTGCTTGCCTCCTTCAGCTATGAGGTTACTCTTCCTGTGATCTCTGATTTACTTCTCCTTGAGTCTTTGTGCTGAACATCTGCTCAAGCCCAGACGCTGTAATTGAGGTTTTTGAGAGCATAATTTGAATGTGCTTGCCACTCTGGGGTTCAACTTTTGCATTTCAATACAAGAAGTAGAAAGTGAAACTTCTTATATAGAGCTGATAATAAATGTCCCCTGAGTCACTGAGATGGTGTTTTGTTTTCCTGAGCTGCTGCCACTTTTTTAAACAGTAGAAATAATGAGTAGCCTTGCTCTACTCATTGTGTGTACTTGAGCATACAACTTTGTTCTACTACTAAGACTTTTGATGTAGTAAGCTTGATTGGCTCAGCATATATTTCCTGTTGTTTGTCAGTGTTAGAATGTCACAATAGCTGTATGAAGAGATCTGAGAAACTTTTCTTCATGTCTTTTCTAAAAGCTCAGAGAAAAAAGGCTTTCTTCTGATCAGATATTTATTTTTGTTAGCATGTTGTATTTCTTAATGTAGATTGCTCTACTGAATTTGACTTGACCCTCTTTCCTGCTTTTTGGAAATAGTTCCTGTTCAGTGCCTGTCTCATGAGTCAGATATTGTAGTTATTCAAACAGTTGCAGTTATTTTCCTTCGTGGGGAGGGTCTGACTTTTTTGGTTAGTGGCGCACTCCTCAAGCGTGGAAGTTTAGTGTTGAAATGTACTTCTAAAGAAGCTTATTCAGCTTAAAGTACTGAGTGCTATTTGAGTCAATAATGTAGACATAGTTTTACTATGTACTGATGGTTAGCCATCACTAGTTTCATAAGTTCATAAGAATACAGGGATCTAGTTAGGTCATGCAGAGATAAAATTAGAAATGCAAAAGCCTATCCAGACCTCCATTTGTTGACTTTTGTAAGGGATAAGAAAAAAATGTGGTTTTATAGATGCATTAACAACAGAAACAGAGCTAAGGAGAATCTCCATCCCTTTTTGGATATGGAAGGGAACATGTCCACCAATGATGAGGGAAAGGCTGCTTAGTACTCTCTTTGCCTCAGTTGTTACTAGCCAGACCAGTTATCCCCAGGGCATTCAGGACCCTGAGCTAGAAGACAAGGATGAAGAGCAAAATAAATGGCTCATAATCCAAGAAGAAGCAGTTAAAGACCTGCTATGCTACCTGGACTCAAGGGAGACCATGGGGCTGGACAGGATCCACCTGGGAGCACTGAGAGCTGGAGACGGAGTTTGCCAAGCCACTATCCATCATTTACTAAAAGACATGGTTAACAGCAGAGATTTAATGACTGGAGGCTCTCCAGTGTGACACCCATCTACCGGAAGGCCCCCAGCATGGGTTCATGAAGGGGGGTAGGTCCTGCATGACCGACCTGATCTTTGAGCTGGTTAGTGGATAATGAGCAGTGGATAGAGACATGCTTAGTGGATAAGGGAAAGGC
>VXBZ01005914.1:93254-129446 GCA_013399135.1 Heliornis fulica | reverse complement strand
AAGATTTATCTCCTCACCCGCAGGAAGGTGCATCCACAGCCCAGGTTTTGAATTGTGGACCAAAAAAGAAGTATGGGTCATTTACAATAAACTTGATACTGAGTATGTCACATTTAATTCACTTCTAAAAGAATTTAACATTCAAAATGTGAGAGGGAACTTGAGTAAAGGGAGTGTCAGCTGTTCTGTGATTTTGTTTTGTTTTCAGTGGGGATTGTGTGGATGTTGTGACAAACCTAAATCTTGAGACTACTCATTTTGTATTTTGTTGTGCTGATTATTTTTATGGCTTCATTGCTTTTATGGATTAAGTGTGTTCTGGCAAAAATCAGACATCTATGCTGATTCTTTTACATATAATTTGTTTATGTGCATTGTTTGCACAATATGCTGGTACTAGCATAGTGTGTCCAACGCTTCAAAATAAATGGAGTAGTGCTTTTCTGCCTCTGTTCTTTCCCTATTTGAAATTCAGATTTGTATGGTTGAGTAACTTCTCACATGTGCAAGAAGAATAGCTTCAGCTGCCAATGCTATTGGCTGCAATTGTTTATTTCTTTGTCATCTAGCATTATACATAAACAGAACAAATCTATGTTCCTGGTGACTGGCTAAGATTACAAGGACACAATAAATGTATGTTCCTCAGGGTTGAATCACTGATGACAGCAGATTCTCGGCACTGCTTTAGAATGTGACTGCATGTTTTAATTTTTAAACCTGGACCTCAGATCCCTTGTATTATCACTTGCCTTAATCCACAAGTATGTGACACCAACTTTGTGTTATTAAATGTTTTTTGACACTGTACTTGAACGGAGCTGTGCTTCTGATTTGTCTTCCTACCATGTGTCTTTATTCCTCCTCTAAACTGAAGCTTGACCCTCAGCTTCTACCCTCACAATTTGAGTTGTTCTGGAGTGCTCTTGAGTAGCAATGGCAGGTTTCATTACCAGTATTCAGGACAGCAGTTACTTCTCAAGCTCCAATGAGCTTGGCATGGATGGGAGTTGCTGCTGCTTGCAGTGTTGTTGAGATGTTCTACATTCTCCTGGTTTGGCAATGCATGAAATAGATCTCTTAGAACTTCTGAGCAATAAATTACGTAAATGAATTTTACTGTTTCTGCTGGAGGCTTTTGATATGGTTTATGCATATCTAAGACTTAAGGGTTTGGTTACTTTTGGAGTTCTGTGTAACAGTTGTCGTAAAGACAGACCCTGAACAAGAGCAGCTTAACTTGTCAAGAAGAATGTATGTATTAGCATTACAGTATTACTTCAGCTGTTTCATCAAGATTTTGGGGGCATTCACAACGTCTTTGGGCAACCTGTTCCAATGTCTTGCCACCCTCACAGTAAAGAAAATCTTCCTAATATCTGATCTAAATCTACCCTCTTTCAGTTAAAAAACACTACCATTTGTCCTATTACTACATGCCCTTGCAAACAGTCTCTCTCCAGCTTTCCAGTCAACCCCCTTGAAGTACTGGAAGGCTGCTATAATGTCTCCCTGGAGCCATCTCTTGTCCAGGCTGAACAAGCCCAACTCTGTCAGGCTGTCTGCATAGGAGAGGTTCTTTAGCCCTCTGATGATGTTTGTGGCCCTCCTCTGGACTTGCTCCAAGTCTATGTCCTTATGTTCAAGGGCCAAGTACTCCAGGTGGGGTCTCACAAGAGCAGAGTTAAGGGTCAGAATCACCTCCTGAACTGAGCTGCTGGCCATCCTCCTTTTGCTGCAGCATAAGATAGGACTGGCTTTCTGGGCTGTGAAGAGGTTTCAGTTGGTCTTTTCATCAACCAACACCCTCAAGTTCTTCTCCTTAGGGCTGCTTTCAATCCATTCTCTGCTCAGCCTGTAGTTGTGCTTGAAATTGTCCCGACCCATGCATAGGTCCTTGTACTTGACCTTGTTGTATTTCCTCAAGTTTGCATGGGACCACCTCAAGTATGTCAAGGTCTCTCTGGATAGTATCCCTTCCCTCCAGCTTGTGACCTCATCACACATGTTGCATGTTATGTTGGTGTTTGGTGTGTTTTGCTCATTTCAGGATAGAACTTGTCATGTTTCTATTGAATGGTAAATTCTTATGATCCAGTTCCGTGATAGATTCAAGCTGTTACCGGATAATGTCAAAGATAGTTTGGGATGCTTTCAGTAAACAGTTGTGCATTTGAGCTGTGACAGGGTTTTCTTAGGCAGATGCAACACCTCAGTCCTTCAAGGTTTACCTGCAATTTGAGAAACAAAATAGTGAGAATGCTGCACAGATTTTTTGCATGGTGAGTAAAAGGATGCATAGAATTTATTTCATATCTCTGAGAATTTGCTTTCAATCTGCCCACTCTGAAAAAGAGTTACTTCTATGTAAGCTTCCATATCCTCCTATCTTCTATTATCTAGTGTGTTCAAAATTTTTGGGAGGGACCTGTATGCAAATAGCCCATCCATTTTTCAAATCTCTCCTTCCCAGAAAGTAGAAATCCAGAAAGTATCGTGCCTACTTCTGAAGTAGTTTTTGAGACTTAGAAGTTAATTGTATTTACTTGTGATAAATATTCGCTGTTTGCAAAGGAATTGCTCTTTTAAAATTATGAAGGTCTCTGAAATACAGAATGTGTGACCATTTTTGTAAGATGGATAGAAACCCATTGCTGAGGAAAAAAAAAGTGTGATATTGTCAGAATATCATGTCGCTGTTTAATAGCTTTACAGCTCAATGACGAGTTTTATTTTTAAGTAAAATTTGTTTTATAAGCTGTGTTGTAATAACATCAACTATATCATCTGCTCTTCAGCTGTTTTATTTTTAAAAATGTACTTGATATGTCTCCAAATAGTTCTGTGGTTTTCAAAAAATCATTGTCTGATTTTGTACTGATGATAAAACTGAAACAATGATAGGGTTTGAAGGAATGCTGTGGCTTTTAAAGCTGCCTTGTTTAACATTTTTGAGGTCAGAAATCCAAAAGTATTTTAGCCTTTGCAACATTCAACAATCTCATATAAAAAGAACTTAAAAATGAGAATAGATAATAATAGACAATAGTTATGTTTTAAATATAGCAATGTAGTTTATATAGGCAATGAATACAGCATGTAAAAAGTTTGTCCACTTTATATGTTTGTTAAAGATGTGAATGGGATTCATGTTATTACAGCTCTCATTGAATCAGAAAGGAACGATCATAATTTAGAAACTTTTCTTCCTGAAACTTCAGGTTATAGTGAATTAGAAACAAGTGAATTTCTTAATCCAGAAGAGAAAATGCATAGAAGAAGTAAACCTAAACAGGATTTCATTAAAAGGAACATAGAGGTAAGTATTAAACCATTAATACTTTGTTAAAGGTTAATTTTTAGAGAATATGTAAATATATCTGGAGACAGTTGGGCTTTTTAATCAGCACCATTAAAAGATAATCAGGCACAAATGAAAAAAAATCTTGCTGTTAACAAGTGTTTATCTCAGAGCGTGTATAAAATGAGAACTACCTTGTATGGTCATATTGGTGGGGATGATACTGTTTCTATGTATTTGCTAAAGAGCACTGGAAACTCAGTTATTCTGTTTGTGACTGGACAGAGCTTGTTTAGAGCGCAAATATTTCCTAAGACTTTTTTTTTTTTAATGTGTTCATCATTAAATTAAAGGAAGGTGTTCCTATGCATAGAGAAAGACTAATGCAGATTTTTCATATGTGGGATCCTTATTTACAGGAGAATTCTTTCTGTCAGAAAATAAAAGCATTGATTTTCATGCTTTTTTTTTCTCTGAAGACATAGTAACTATAATAATTTTTTATTTAGTGAAAAATATCGGTTCCACTCCTATGTTGGAGACTATTGCAAGTTTATAAATTTATTGTATCACAAAATCACAGAATGTTAGGCGTTGGAAGGGACCTTGACAGATCACCTAGTCCAACCCCCCTGCCCAAGCAGGATCATCTAGATTAAATCACACAGGAACGTATCCAGATTGGTCTTGAATGTCTCCAGAGAAGGAGGCTCCACAACCTTTCTGGGCAGCCTGTTCCAGTGCTCCAAAACTCTGAAGTTTTTCCTTACATTCACATGGAACTTCCTTTGCTCCAGCTTGGACACATTGCCCCTTGTCCTTTCATTGGCCGTCATTGAGAAGAGCCTGGCTCCATCCTCCTGACACTAACCCTTAACATATTTGTAAACGTTAATGAGGTCACACGTCAGTCTCCTCCAAGCTAGAGACCCAGCTCCCTCAGTCTGTCCTCACAAGAAAGATGTTCCACTCCCTTAATCATCATGGTGGCCCTGAGCTGGACTCTTTCAAGATTTCTATGTCCTTCCTGAACCGAGGGGATATATACGTAGGACTGTATGTAGGCTGTTAGATTTTTCTATCAGAGTGATAATTTGTATTATGATAATAAGTAATATCGGGATGTTAATTTTACTGTTTAAAAACTTTTGGTGCTGTTTGAGCTAATGGAGTTATAAAATTTGCTTTTTTTTTCCTTTTTTTTGTGAATATTTCAGCTAGCAAAGGATTCAGGAAACCAGATTGTTATGCTTGAGGGAGAAAGGGAAAGGCTGTTTGAACTACTGAAAGATACAAAAGATGGAACTGAATTGCAAGGTCTTGAGGTAGAGCAACTTTAATTTGTACCATCCTGTTGCATTTGGCTTATTTTTACAGTAAAACTAAATTTTATTTGGTTTAAGTTCTACAATGAAGTAACCTACTGAGATATGAGAGAGAAGCTGGACGATTCCAAGTAGCTTTGCCTCCAAGAGTGAATTTTCATTGGCTTCTTTGTTCATTTTACCATGTTCATTTCACTTGGACAGGTCTGTCTTCAGAAAAATAGCAGAACTTAGAAATTAGATGTATGTGGAAGCACCCTTAAAAGTATGCTCGGAGAAGATGATAGCCTATTCTGTCCTTATAAAATGTGAATTTATGGCCACACTCAGTGCTTGTGTGTGATGAAAAACTTTGACTTCTGTGAAATTGCACCAGTCTTCCTGTTGACCTGACGTTTGTTCCCTTGCTTTATATAGAAAGGTGATTTAATGTGTTTGGATGTGAACTCTGAGCTTTCAGATTGGCTTACCTATCTGTGTAAAATGCTCATAAGTTAATGAAGTTGCACAGAGGTGTTTGACTTCGTTGACATAGTTTAGCACTGAAAAAAAGCAGTGGAATGTTCTGTGGTCTCATGTTGATTTACTGGTTAGGACAGTTGATTTTTTTTTATTGTGGTTTGTTGCATATTAGAAGAGCAAAGCTAAAGCTCACTGGATTCTTATTTAATTCATCTTTGTCTATGCACTTAGGAAAAGCTTCAAGTTATGCTATTAGATACATAGAATCACAGTATCACAGAATTGTAGGGGTTGGAAAGGAACCAAAGCAGGTTCCCTACAGCAGGTTGCACAGGTCAGTGTCCAGACGGGCCTTGAAGGAGACTCCACAACCTCCCTGGGCAGCCTGTTCCAGTGCTCCATCAGCCTCACTGTGAAGAGGTTCTTTTGTGTATTAGTGCGGAACCTCCTGTAGTCCAATTTGTGATGATGGACCCTTGTCCTGTCCTCACAGGCCACTGAGAAGAGGTTGACCATCTCCCTTTGTCTCCCACACTTCAGATATGTATAAACATTGATGAGATCCCCTCTCAGTATTCTCTTCTCAAGGCTGAACAGCCCCAGCTCACTCAGCCCTTCCTCACAGTGGAGATGCTCCAGTCCCTTAATCATCTTTGTGGCCTCCGCTGGACTCTCTCAAGGAGATCCCTGTCTTTTTTTGTACTGGGGAGCCCAGAACTGGACACAGGACTCCAGGTGACGCCTGACCAGGGCAGAGTAGAGGGGAACAATGACCTCCTTCGACTTGCTGGCTATGTTCCTCTTAACGCACCCCAGGATCCCACTGGCTTTCTTGGCCACCAGGGCACACTGCTGGCTTGTGGCGAATCTGTCATCTACCAGGACCTCCATCTCCTCCTCCATATTTACAACAGGTTTGGCATTATAATCCCACCTAAGGGTGACAAAATGTTCAACTGAAACAGTATTT
Organism: Heliornis fulica; assembly: GCA_013399135.1. Classification (NCBI taxonomy): domain Eukaryota; kingdom Metazoa; phylum Chordata; class Aves; order Gruiformes; family Heliornithidae; genus Heliornis; species Heliornis fulica. The sequence goes on along the minus strand of VXBZ01005914.1, from coordinate 123,388 downwards.
AATCCAGCCTTTGAATGGAAAGAAACTACAGGGAGAGTATTGAGGGGTTTCCATTTGATTTTTGTTTTTCTACTCTTGTTGGAAAGGTTGGTATTTGAGTAACGATATCATCTTTCTTGAACAAGGACATGTTTCAATTTGAGGACTTGGTCCTTCATTTGATAAATGCCAGCCTATAAAGATCTGAAGATGTTTTAAACATCCTAATTTTCTGACCTAGATTACAGGGTATTTTTTAAAGAATGTATTATTTTACTGACTGAAAAACCCTTCTCTCACAATACATAGATATTAGGTTTTCTTTTTATTTAAGCTAGTGTCCTTAACAAAGTTTACAAGCATTTATGCAGAATAGCTAATGCAAATTCTGACTATCTGTGTGTAACACTTTTTGCACCAATTCTTGGTGCATCAAGGCAATGAAGAAGTATAACCTTTGTACAAATCTTGTGTTTGGCACTTGTCACTGTCATGTGTACGTGGGTCTAGAGATTTTACTGTTGATATCAGATATTAAATAGATCACTACACAGGTTGTGTGCTGCTGTATGTTCTTGATACAGCGTAGAAGAATGGGAATGGGAAATTGTACTGGAGCATTTCTTTAAAGAAAACAGCTCCTAAATCTACCACCAGAGTAGAATAAAAGAACGGATTATATTTAGTTACTTAATCCTGCATAGTGTGGAGATGGATTCTTCTCCCACATTTGAATTGTATTATGGGTGAGGCATTTCCTGTGGCTGGTTTGTAACAAAGATCATGAGGAAATTATCAGCTAATGAGTAATCGAGACTGCTTTAAACTGGCCCAGGGAACTGTCCAGCTGATGACCACTTTCATCTTATTTCATTCTGACTTCTAAAAAGTTGGTGGAACCACATTGGCTAAAATAATGTTTTGGAGTTATCAGTCAAGGTGGAGCTGGCTGTGCTGTATGAATTCCTCCGTATAATGTAATGTGGATTAGATAACTCCATTTGACTTGGACTACTAAATACGTCCAAACAGAACTTCTCACTTTTTTTAAAAAGTGCTTTATGAGTATTTAAAGTATTTTAGAGGAACATATTCATGTTAACCTCATTGTCAAAGCTGCAGGGGTATAATTTGTTCTAAGTGTTCCCCAGTAATAACCTCTGACTGTGCTGTTATAAAAGTCTTGTTCTGAGTTAATGCAGAAGAAACATTGGGAGGACGGAAGCTTATTTTCCAAGCAAATCCATCTTGAAAATACAGAATAGTGTTCCAGTCCATTTAACCCTGGAGTAAAGTGAGTAATTTGGATACTTGGAGCATGGGATATGAGAACATGGGATATAGACCCTGACCTATTGCTACTGAGCCCAGTTGCATCTTAACTGACTCCTGTAGAGTCATTCCTCTGTGTGTGCTCAGTGCTCTTCACTGTCTGAGTAAGGGTGGTTAGCACGGCACAAGTGTACTACCACACTGGATACATTATGTTATGATGGTTGATGTCTCACCTGAACAGATGTGTCCACAGAGCTGGCAAGATTCTAGAGACATTTTTGAGTGCCTTTTTTTGAAGTCAGGTCATGCCCGGTCAGGCTTACTAGTGGTATCATCATACTTGTACGAGAAAGCATCGGAAGAATTTATTTTGTTTCACAAAAGAAATTACTTTTTCTTTTAATAGTATGGAGGTAATTTGTGACAGGTGTTTGGGGTATGCTTTTTTCTTTTTGTAATCAGTGTGCTTTAGGGTAGTGAGGATGAACCAGAGATGACCTCATAACAGTGGTATTGTAATTGGAAGCTGATATTTCCTCCTTTTGTGTGGATGTGGCTGCTTGAATAGCCAGAGGACTAATCTGGAAGCTGTAAAGGAGTGGTGGACAAGAATCCTTTGCATGACAGATGTTGAAATATTAGGACAAGGTGCTCGCCCTCTCCTGTTAGGGGGAGATATCGGAAACCAGCTATACACCCATGTCCTTCCCTGCATCCCTGCCCAGCCTATCTAAGGTACTACCTGTTGTTTCTTTGCTGTCAGTACAGACATGTAATCCTCTAGTGTCATTGCACATGAATGGTGACTGTGAAGACTTGCTTCCCCGAGTGTGAGACAGGAATGTCAGATTGATGGGGAGAACCTGCATCTGTGAATATAAGCTCATTTGTTTGAGTGGGCCAAGGTCACTCATGCAACTGTCTACTCATCTTTGTTAGTCAGGTGTTACTGCTATTAAAACGAAAATGTCATGTAAATCATGATTAGGAACAGAACTCTGTGCACTCTGTCTCTCTCAGTGTTTCTGTGATACCATACTTGGACTCCAGAGGGGTGGCATCTGCTCAGAGCAGTTCCTTTGCATTTCTACTGATGCCTTTTTTTCTTCTTTGGCAATACATTTAAAATGACACATTACATCTCATATCCTCATTTTGAGATTTGGCTATAGTGTCAATCTCTGTAGTTTCATTACAAGCCTGGTTTTGGTCTGGCTTTTTCTCTTTTTGACTCCTCATTGGATGCAAGGTGGTTGTCCTAGATACAGCTGCTGATTTTATTTCCTTTGTTGACTTGCACAGGAATCTGTTGCTTCCACTTCCTTCAGAGGACAATAGAAAGCAATGTGCGATATTCTACTTCGCTTGGATTTCTGATCTGCTGCTGTGCAGGTGTGGTTGAGTGTGTGCTAGAATAGATGTGTCTCTGCATTTGCTGGGAGATGCAAGTTCATTGGGAGAGATTTCCAAGATGTGTACAGAGTAGTTGAGAACACCTCACTTTTATGCCTGTCGATTTGCATTTGTCTTTTATAAAGGAAAAATTACAAAGTTGACCATATAGCAAATATAAAAGGGCAAGGTACAGTCCCCTGGACTTAAGCTGTAATATGGTGACTCCAGAATAAACGTGCAAACAAGGAGTGCTGAGGTGCAAGGTGTAACAGAAGTGATTTATGATTATGTTGAGGACAGTTCTAGTGCAGTTTGAGAGCTGTGCTTTTCTACTTTGATATTAGCATTGGGTGATCTTATAGCATGTTCTTTGTGTTTTCTGTCTCAGGGCTGGTGGACTTCTGTCTGCCAGATGCTTTTCTCTTCATCTCTATCCTCTGCACTATCTTGCAAAGGAGCACAGCACTCCTAAAATTGATTTTCATGTCAGTGACACCAGAAAGTGATGCTTACAGTGCAACACTGGGCAGCAAAATCCCTATGCAGTGTAGACCGTGACAAGCAATTATTTCTTCGAAAGGGAGAAGGTACTGCTGTACTGCGCAGATACAGAGCGCATCATGGAAGGGAGTGCAGCAGGCATGGCATGAGGCTGTGTTAAAGGTTTGAATAGCTTGGCTAAGGGGCTTTAAAGTGAGATGCGTCATTAAGGAAAAGGGGTTAGCTACCCAAAGGGCTAATATAGGTGATCCTACTCTGGCGGGGGGGGGTGGGGTTGTACTAGATGATCTTTTGAGGTCCCTTCCAACCCTTATCATTCTGTGATTCTGCATGCTTCTATTAAGTGTAAAGAGAACTTCATCAGGGGAGTTTTATAACCTTCAGAAGAATGGGTGGGGAACTTGGGAGCTGACTGATTGTTCTTTGGCCAGCTGGCATGGAGGCAAAGCATCTCACTTGAAAGAATTTTATTTCAGGGTTTCTGCGTGGCTACTTAGTGAGGACACAGGCTTTTATAGAAATAAGTAAAATAATAACAGAATTCTGTTTAGATTACTGCAATGCCTTTTTTGCTATTGCATTTTAACACTGCACATAGATGCCTGTGTTTTCTAAAAAGCAAATAAAATTATATATATTTTTAAGTCAATTTAAGTAGCTCTTTTTTATACTTTAAAAATGTATTCCTCTAATTTTTCTGTCCATATCTGCTTTTGAGTGTGCTTGGTACATGAATATTGGCAGATTTCAGCTATATACTGAGGTGGATGAAAACTTACATTTTACTCTTAAGTATGGCTTATTTGAAAAATCAATGTACTTGATGTGTAGCTGCCTTTAAAGAATGTTTCCTTTGTGAATTAAGATTAAATATTTTCTGTATCTTTCAACAGGAGGACGTGTCTATCTGGTTAGCACCAGGAGGGGGATACATACCTGAACCGATTCAATTTCATCACCTAAACGAGATAGATAATAAGCTTCAAGTGCTGCTGTCTCATGGAGATTTTTCTGAGAATTCCAGCTCTGGCTCGAAAAATCCTAACGAGATTTATCAGGTATATTATAGAACATAAAGTATGTTGCAATTCCTTGTTTGAATATGTTGAAAATACAGCATGGATCTTTAGTGGTATCTTTTGCATTTTATCTTCTATTTGTTCTCAAAGTATATATGTTAAAGAAATGAAGAAGCGAAATCTTTGAATATAGAAATCACATGAAAAATAATATGCTGCTATTTTGAGTGCTATATAATTAAAGGTCTGTCTTGTTTTTAACATTTTTTGATTCCACGCTTTTGAATAAGAAATTTCATGTGCAGGAATGGATAACTGATATTTTTAACTCCATGGGGGCCTAAGAGGTTTTGTCAGCATACAAAACATGTCAAGATATTAAGCATGGCTATTCATCTTTGGGAATTAGGTTTCTTCTTATCTATGATTACGAAAGTGCCTTTTTATTTGTTATCTAAAAGATAAAGCAATTATTTATTAGCAATGTTGAAGACTGTAGAAAATCTATTGTAATTATATGGCAGTTGTTTTTAATGGCCTTTGTTTACCTTGCCAGCAATATTAAGAACCTTTGTAGTCTCTGCCTCGAGAAATGATTGTTTGAATTTTATAGGTAGAAGACTCCTAGTTTTTCCTGTGCCTCAGTAATGTTTCCCCTGATTTAATGGGGAAAGCACAATATAAAATACCATAATTCTTATTTTACACTAATTTCACAAAACTTGTTTATTTCTGTAAGACTTATATTTTACGACCAGAACAGGTATATCAGAGGCTCTGTAAGTGTGTGCATTGGCTGAACATTTTTGAGTTACCAGGATATGAGCAATGCCTCTTTGAATGGCTACAATAACTGTGGGATTTTTTTTTCCCTTTTTTTTTAATTTTCTACATCACTTCTTTGTAATTTTTGGTATTCACTTCTTACGTTGCTTCAGGTTTTGTTTTACCTATACTAGCCTTTTCTGCTGCTGGCAGTTCCAAATTAGCATTTTGGTGTTGATCATTTACCGAGATTTAATGTGTGAAACAGCGACTCCCTCTAGTGGGTAATCGCTTAGGCAAATACAGTTCTCTAGTAATTTCAGGTTCATGAACCTGAGCTTTCTGATGGTTGCTGGATCCTGTGTTTATTGTTACAAAATATAAGCTTGAAGTTAGTGCTTCTGCCAAGGTAATAAACACTCTGGTTGGGAACGTTTGTTAGAGTGGCTGTTGTTGCTTCCTTTTCATTCAACTAAATGTTAGGAAATATTTGAATAGATAACTTAATGCATTCATTGCATGCTCCTCATTATGCATATACAACTTATCTTCTTTAATAATATTAAACTTAATAATATACCAGATAGTTAATTCCATAAATCACCCTTCATTAGTGAAAGGCAACTGCTCTTCATCTTTTGTTTGGCAGAATATAAAAGGTTTCTAGTCATCATACTTCTTAGGAAACACTTAAAGGTTTCCATTTGTCGTGTGTTGTTTTGCTCAGGTAAACTTAAGCATGTGAATCATTTCAATGGAAGCTACCAAAGCATACAATTGTTTAAAGGTACCTTTATATATTTAGAGAAAGAGCTAAACAGAATAAGTGTAAGTTGAAGTGAGTAGGAAGCTTTAGTTGTTTAAAAATTGACTTGGAAGGACACTAATTGTATACACCCCCCAAAAATTTTAAAAAGCCTCAGAACAAAACACGCAACAAAAGCAAACCATCCCACTTGACATGTAGCTAATTCCAGAAGTGTTTTGTCTGGTGTCTTCCAAGTTGACTCCAAAATCCCTAGGCAGCTTCATTCCTGCTTCTTTGTGTATTTAGGGGTGTGTAGACAGGGTGTCTAGTGACTCCCCTTAGATGCATAGTGACTTCAGCCAAGTCAATATTAAGTCCTTAATGAGCCTGATTTGGTAGGTGCAATCTGATTGTATTTGGCAGTCTGAGATGACTAGCCTTGTTTATATTTACATAGAATTGTTAACTGTTAACTTTTTTTTTTTTTTTAAGGTAAGTGGAGGAGAAAATAGTTGTCCAAGGTTTCAGGAAATTGACTGCTTACTGAGGATCTTTAGCCTTGTTATGTTTATTTTTGTTTGGGTAGGTAAATAATTACTCTTCAGTTTGTACATAGAGCAGTAACAACAGAGCAGTCACATTCTGAATTTGATTATGTGAGTTCATCCTCAACACCTTTTGTTTTCAAATGCCTTTAACAGTTTGCTTTCTCAAAAACAGGAAGTAACGTGCAGCAGTGGCTGAGAAATTGGTGACTATTTTGAGTTTAGAGAGCTTCCTGTCAGAAGGCATGAAAAAGACTTGTTTCATTTAGTTGTTCAGTTTTATTTTTACAAATACTTGTTTTAAGTTCATTGCTGCTCATCATCTTTTTAAAACAGCCTTGTTGAACACAATCAGTATTGATATAAACTGGAAATTTTAATTCATTTGCTTTTAAAAAGGTTGTTATTCTTGAAGCATCAGTTCTGATATCAGACAATAAGTGGGTTACAGAACAAAATCAGGATTTTTTTTTTTTAATTGAATGCCTCTTGGAACCTGATCAGAAGCAACTGATACCTACACAGAAAGGGTCTGAAGAATCAATTGAATGGTGCTTTTGCTAAAAAGGTAGTGTTTTGTGATATGTGAGAATGAATGCAATGTGCAAGACAAAGGCACTAAGAGTTTTGGTTGTCTGCCCCATGATTGGGACGTGTTTTTCAGGTATTTAATGAAAAAATTTTCAATTACTACTTCAATTGATCAGAGTAACTAAGTGAGGAAATAAATTAGCTATCAGCACTGGAAGGTCGATAAACATTTTCTTCTGAAAAAAATAGTTAGGAGTGGGTCACATTTAACTTGCTAATAAAGTGAATTAAATATGCAGGAATTTCCTTTTTTATTAACTCTATCACATATTCACTAAACATTGAGAGAGACAAAATAATTGTTGTTGAAACTGGGGCTGTGTAGTATTTAAAACCAATAATGATAATCTGGTATCACTGAAGTCTCAGATAAGTTTCTACTGATTTCTTTTATGCAGAGTTTCAGTTTAGATTGTATCACTACTCCTATAATTGAGGTCAATTCCGTAATCTTAATTGCTAGATAAAGATGTTGGCACAGGTGCTATGGAATGCAGATTTGAATTCACTGCAATATTTGTTTCTTAGGAGTTTGGTTTTTTTCTGAGTTTTTTTGTTTTGTTTTGTTTTCTGTTGTTGCGAGGATAGGGATAAAAACAAATAATCCTGAGCATACAGAATTTATTTTGAAGTAGTCTAGTTGTTACAGGACATGAGCCTAATTGGGAACATGGATATCCTTTCCTTTGGAGAAGATGCTGAGAAGAAACATTAATCTTTCTTCTAAAAAATCTGTTCTGAAATTCTTTCGGATTTCCATGAGATGTGGATTTCATCTGTTGTGGTTGAGTAGAGTATAATGCATTAGTGATGGGGAACATTGGGAAAAATTGTTAGTGTGTAAATCATCTTCTTGAATTTTCATTTAGAATTTTAGAAGTAATTAAAGCAAAATTAGTTTAGAGTTGCATATCATAAAACTGCACATTCTTCCAAGAGCTGTATTAGATGTAGATTTCAAAATGCAAACATGTAATCACCATCGGCCCAATGGGAAAGCTCCTTCCTGCCACTGATAGATACTTAGGCAGGATATAGGATCTGTGCTCTGACTCTGGAATCTTTAACAACTGGCTTTCATTATCCTACAGCACCATAGCTGAGCTGTTGCAGAGGAGCATACACATCGTTCTTTTTTGTGCAATGAGTCCAGATGGATTCAGAATGCTTTTCCATGACTAATGTTCTCTTTTACATTGAAATGTTTCTCATCAGAACTGTATTTCTCTCCAAAACACTTCTTTGTTTGGGTGCCAGCTTAATTAAATAAAAAAAATGCTTCTGTCTTACTTAATTTGTTCTTCTCCCAAAATACTAAGTTGTATGTAAAAAGATAAGAAAATGGTAGGATGAAGAATACAAAGTGTAAGACCGTGTCTGATAAGTATAATTTCCAGCTTGAAAACCTGGGAAAACTACCTGAAAATGAAAAGAAATGGAGATTGTGTTTAAAGAAACAATATCTGTTAGGTTGATTGTCTTATAAAGATAATTAGTCATGCATTACCTTGATGAGTTCTTTCATATCTGATTGGTGTTTCAATTATAACAGCAGCCTATAGTTAACAGTTTAAATAAATACTTGATATATTGGAGAAATGTTTCAAGAAGTACTTTTTACTTATGTTTTCTGGTGAATGTTTGTAGTTCAAGTCCAGCGCTTTCTGATAAGAATTGGTTAGGTATGATGGGAGAGATCAATATTCAGAAAAAGTTTACAGAGAATAAAGTTTATCCCAGTTAAGAGTTTCTTTTGATAGAGCAATGTTGTCTTACCAGAGAAGCAACCAGGCTTAAAGTCATACTTAGTGTGATAAAAGGGAAAATAACTTATGAACAAACTCTTATAACTTTAGGAAAATGAAGTCTCATATGTGCTTGCTGAAATTGAGCTGTCTGTAAAATTAAACATATACGCCTCAAATTATTTGGAAGACTAGGGCAAAGGTCTGTGTGAAGCTTTGCTTAAGTAATGTGCGTGGGAAAGAAAGTAGAATTTGAAGGTGGAAATTTTATTGCTCTTCTCACTGTTACCTTTTAAAATCTAGCTGGTGTTGGAGGGATATTTCCAGAGATGCTGTTTGCAGCCTGAGCTCTGTTCTTTTCTGAAGACTGTGTTAATATAAAAATATCCAGTGGTCCATGCATACAACCCCCAAAATAAGATCCTGGGAAGTATAATACAGTATTCAGTAGCTTCTCAGTACTGCTAGCTGAATATTCTTATGGCTGTATTCATAACATTGCTTTTTAAAACAAGTCATAATAGCAGGTCTGATCCATGCTGTGCACCAAATGCTCAGATGGTAATGTCTCTCTGTGCATGGATTAAAATATTTGACCTACAAATGTAATTGCAGAAATAGCTATAACTTGTTTTTAAAGGAGAAAAAGATACATACCATCATCTTCCTCTCCATCTCTACATGTATAATTTCACTTGTGTTAAGTTCACTGGGAGAACAAAGCCACACTAAAGCAATTCCTCTTACTGGAGAGAACTTCAGTTGTTAGACTTTGAGCTGCTTTGCCAGTTCCATATTTATATTGCAGATCTAAAGGTTTCATATATTAATAAACATAAATAAGTCCTTTGGAGTTTTTTGTGTCTCTGTAGGTGTCAGTCATGCAATTTTGTTGCCCTTGGGCACCATTTTTAAATAAGCAGCTTTCTGTATTTAGAAGCCTAGATTTAGACACTCAAGAATTTGGCTTTAGATGGCCTGCATTGGATTTCAGTCCAATGTGTAGTCATTAACAGATGGTGTATTCAGTTTTATAATGTGTTAAAATAAGTTTATTTTCAGGCAACTAATAGTTTAGTTTAGATATTATAGATTTGTCGGATGTTTTAGATGCTTGCTTTAGAGATGCTAACAGTTTTTATATTTTGCAGTTGAGAAATTTTCCATTAAATATTACATCACAAAGGCTGTTTTTCTTTCCAATTAGACATGCTATTTGGAATTCTTTTCCTTGTGTGTGTTTATTAAGACTGCTTGAGCTGCTTCTGAAAATAAGAATGACTAGAATATGTCTTTATTTAAATGGCTGCTCATGTTTCTTTGAGTTGAATTGACTAGCAAGGGGTGGTTTTGGTTGTTTTTTTCCCTCTGTGCCATTATTTGGATTTCTTGGGTTCTTCTGTAGGATCTTTGGTTTGCAAGAGAAAACCTTTTTTTCTTGGTTTTTTTTTTTTTTTTTTCCATTACAATGTGATTTTGCTGTTTTGCCAATACTTGTTGTTACTGGTGTAAGTGACATGTAATATTGAACCTTTTATGTATTCACATCTCATACAAACATCAGATTCTGATCCAAAGGTACTGGAGGGTGGGAGAATATGTAACCCCAATCTTTAATAATGGTTGTGCATCTAACTCCAACTTACAGTGACTGGGTTATTTCTCATTTTCCATGATATATAGTAAACAAAACCTATGGTCATTTCTGTTCAGTTCTTCCTTTCCCTTCTGTTTGGTTAATAGGAGAAGGCTTTGAACACCCCATTCAGTCTCCCAGATTCTCAGGGAGATTATCTACTTGCCGTAGAATTTAAGCATTAGTGTTAGCTATGGAGACTAAGAAATTCTTCTTAAAATTGGAAGGAGAAGAATTATTGAAATAAGTCCAGCTTAATGTTTAGCTGTTGGGTTTGGAAATATGTGTAATGAAAATTATGCTTTTCCAAATTTGAAATCGACACATTATTCTGAACATTTCAATGTTTTCCCGATAGAAACTGAAGGAACACTTCACGGGCTTTGAAGCAATATAAAGTCATGCTTGATTTTTGACTATTCTTCTTTTTGTCAGGAGTCTCTAGTTTATGCAAATAGAAACCTAGAAGCAGTTCCAGGTGAAAAGATTCTACGAGACAATAAGGAACAACGTGATCAACAAAATCGTCTGAAAGAAATAGATTGTCAATTGAAGTCCCTAGAGAGAAATCTTGTAAGTCTCCTACTTTTTGTTGTATATTTCCCCTTAGTTAGAAAACTTTGGAGTTCATCGATACATAAAATCAAATTCTTCATCATTGTTGAAATTCCTGATGAAATCTCCATAGAAATATACAAGCAAAAGTCTCAAATAATTTTTCTTAATCTGGGGAATATATTTTACAGTCATAATGCATGCTTCTCATTAACATGGTGTCTTTCAAAGTCAAAGAAGTTATTCTCCTCTCTTCCTCCCCATAGGGTGATATAAATAATCATATATAAATATATCCTAAAAGGATATTTTTATGGCTCGTATAATTCAGGGTTTTTTTTGAAGGACGAGTCTGGTGGGAATGTTGTATACACTAAATTATTGCGTCACTTATTTTTTTTAATTCATTTAGAATATTACTGTAACTTAAATTCATGTATTGAATGAAAATTCATAGATTCAAAGATCTTTAAAATAGGAACACATAAGTAAAAATGGTAGTAACAAATCATGACTGTTTTAGATTAAGTACAGCACATGTCATCCTTATTATTACTAAAAGCAGGTAGGGAAAAGGGAATGTAAAATCCAAAAGGATCCCATTGTTAACCTATTAGGCAGAAATTATGCTTATTTCTATGTCATAGAGCCAGGACTGACAACCCAAATGTATGTGCCTCTCTTAAGTAGTGTGTTATTTTTCTTTTCTCTTACAGTGAGTATGATTTATTACTTTAATCTCAAGTTACAATAAAGAAATCTAACTAAAAACTAATGACAAGGGAACCTCAAGGACTTCATGAAACTGTAATAATTTTTAAATATATGTTGTAAACATGCTGTTTAGTCTGTGGTGGTAATGCTACAAAGCAGCTTATGCAGAAAAGAATTGGGGAGAAAAGCTACAGAGCATTAAAAAGATAAACTCCAAAGGAGAGTCCTCAGATGATACACAGTTGTCATTGGTTGAGCCTGAAACTTAATGTTACTTAATGTTATTTGATTATATGTAGGATCTGTCATGCATCTTAAGAGCACAGGAAGGTTTTTAAAATTTGTTTTTATTTAATAAGTGTACAAAACTTTGAAGTTTTGCCTTGCTCTGGTGAAGTCAGGCATGAAGTTGCTTGAAGACTCAAAAGAGCATTGCTGCTTTACTGAGCGGGCAGTAGCAGTTAAAACCTGTGTGTGTATATATATAAATTTTAAGATTTTAATGTCTTTCTTTAGTGGTGGGTGGTTTTTTTCTTGGGAAAGCATTTGTTGCTGACTAGTGTAGTAGTGAAGGAAACACAGAGGTGGGATGACAGCTGATGAATCTGGTTTTCTCTAAGAACCTCCCTGCATTTTTATGCAATAGCAAGAGGCAGTCAGTAGAGGTAATTGACATAAGAGGTGTGCAAATGAAGGTGGTGGTGATTTGGAACAACATATATTTACTGAGGGTAAGTGTCTTGGTTAAACCCCAGCTGGCAACTAAGGCCTATCATCCCAGAATCCCCCTGGTTCTGTCAAACCAAAAATCCATGTAGCCTGCCTTTGGCTTGTGGAGGTCTTTATTCAGCAGTAGGCTTACCTTCTGCAGTAGAGTCAGATAGGACAAATACTGTTCCAGTTATCCTTTATCCCCTTAAGAAGGGGATCTGTGGTGCAGATGAAATGCTGTGTGGTTCATCTAGCAGCATATAACCGCAGTGGTGTGATCTCCATTAGTGATAGCACTGTCGCTACAGGTACAAAAACTCCAGCTGCAATCTACATATGTAATGTTTAATGTTGGCAGTGCTGCAGCTGCCAATATGATTAGACTTCCAGCAGGTTTAAAGCTGATCTGGATACAGCTGCNTGACATATTTTTCCTGATGTAAGTTAATTTTACGTACTTATGAAGTAGACGAACAAAGACTTCAGTCGAGGAGGTGGTAATTGCTTTAGAGGCTGTTCACTTGTGTCTGTGTGTGACTACAGTAAAGCAGTAGTGTTGGCAGCATAAAAACAATAGTAGAACTTCATTTTAACACACTGCTCTATTATATTAAACAATAAAAAGGTGGGAGGCAATTAGCTGGAGGAATTTTGTGTATTCAGTATATTGAATAGGTTTCTGAGTAACCAGATAAAATAACTGTGTGTATTGTCATCTTAGTCATTGACCTTTCTGTCACTTTTTGCTACTACTGACCTTGTTCATGAGGCAAACACAATCTGAGGAAATGCGTCTGGGAACTGTATGATAGTCTGCAGCAGGCCTGGGAAATGCAATGGGCTGCTGACTCATTCAAGTGTTTTGTATATAAATGGGTCAATTCCAAGTCGCGGTTGGGTTACAGCCGTATGGTTTGGTATTATATTACGTGCAGACTCTTGCAACATACCACATATTTTTCCTTTGCTAGATGTGTGTGTTTAGAACTCTAAATAAGTAGACTGTAATGTTGACTTACTGTGTTTATGAACATAGAATATGTCATCTAAACCAGTATGTACTTTGTGGCCAGATTAGCACTGCTGAATGCTATGCAGCACCTGGTAAGGCTTTTTTGGAGGGACATACTCTGGTGTCTTATCAGTTGCTTCGCAGTAGCATGACTTTCAGATCACAGTGTATGGGTATGAAATATTTGTTTGCTAGGTCCTCTGAGAGATACTTTGGTTGCCTGTGTAAATAAAGAAGTATCCAACTCTGAATGGAAGTAGGTTCCTTCCAATGCTAACATAAAATATACATAAAATGTGCATCTTTATTATGTGAACAAAGAAAAAGCTTCAAAAAATGCTGCCTTTATTTTATTTATTTATATATTTTTTTAGCTTTATCCTTGATACCTTTTAATTTTAATCTGGACAGTACAATTATTGGAAGAAAAGATTGGACAAAACACCATGGTATCATCTTGTGATGCAACATACATAATTGAATATTTTTTTCTTATTTGGTGTGGGAATGTAAAAAATCAGAAAAATCTTAAGCAGTGCAGATTAGATACCATGTTTCTATATCAGAGTAATATGTTGGCCATCAGTTCTATAACAGTGTTCACAGGAAAACTGCTCTTTGGCAGGAAACTGCATGAAGAAAAGCTAAACTCAATGCTTCGATTGAGGGGCGTGGTACATGATAGCCTGTTTCCAGAATCATTTAATTATTTCTGGAAATGCTGTTTGTTATTCAATAGGTGGCGCTCTTCACTGTGTGTCAGAGGCAGAGTGCCTAGGCATAGTTCTAGGGGATATTTCTGGTGAAAACGTCATTTCTGTGCTATAAAATACAGGCTATGAGAGATTGCGTCTCACTTTTGGCAAGATTCCAGATTTGTGGTTTTATAGAGATCAGTTATTTTTCTAGCTTAGCTAATTGAATTGTCTATTTAACATTCACACTGCATTTACATTTCTCCTTTACTCTTTCCTAAACCACTGTAATTTGCTGTATAATTTGAAATAAATTCTCTGTTCTGAGTAGAGGAAGTGATTTTTCAGCAGTTAGGAATGCTATTAATGCATGGTCATACTGAGCTATATAATTTTAAAACACAATATTTATCAATTTAATGTCTGAGCAGTGAGTTTTTAAAATTGATTTTAGAAATATCTTTTAGATAAAACCATTTGTTGTTTCTTTCATTTCTTTCTTTTAGTTTCCTAGTTGAAAATTATGTATAGCTTAACTAAGCAGAATTTAGCCCCATGTGTTAGGGGGTAACTTACATTATGTATAAATGTAATTTTATAAATATTTTTATGCTACATTTTTTTCACTGCTGCAAAATGAATTATGTATTCATATAGCAGCAGCTTTACTCTCCTTCTCCTCAAGAGGGAAGAATACATTCATCATATTTCTGGACCAGGCTATTGAGGAGGTGCTGGCTTCTGAAATTTTAAATTTTATGGATTCCTCCACTACACCTTACCTCATATTTGCTGTAAGAAAGACTTGATGGCTTCAGCTAATTCTGGAACTGAACACGCAAAACAAGGCTGGAAGATAAGACTTTAACGTACTTTACAATTCATATAAACCCCAGAAAATCTGCTAAGTGTTATGTTTGAGGTAATGAAACTAAGGGCTTTGGAATCTGAGGTCTGTCTTTATTTAAAAAAAAAATTGTCCCCAGTGAATTAATATACCAAAGAATGTATTGTATGCATTGTTGAAATGCATTGTGAAATTTCAATCCAACTGAAGTGTATCTGTACCACGCTTTCTGGGCCCTTGCTGAATTTCTTTTAAGTTTTAGTTTGACCTTAGTTCACTTGTTCTTCATTTGAAACCATGGCTGACTCTCTCCACATTCTTTCATCTTTCAGTTTCCTGGAAACCATTGAGCTTATCTTTGTTTTGTGAATTGCATTGTTAACTGCTGCTTCAAAAAAAAATGTTCAGCTGCCAAATACATGTTACTGAGCATTAATGAAAATAATTTTATATAGAAAGAATAATAAATGTAGTTATTTTTCAATTGTGGCTTCTACTACTTGTCCATTTGGGATAATCTGGTAGCACATTTGCTGTGTTGAATTTCTTCATAGCAGTAGGTTTAAGCACATATCCGAGGAAGCTATTAAGTAAGAATTTCAACTTTGCTGACTATGATTTTAAATATCTTATGCTGAAAGCTGCTTCTTTCCTGCCAAAATCCATCCATAGATGCCTGTTTTGGGATTTTGATTAAGCGTATAGATTAAAAAATACTTCAAATGCATATTGAATATATATCCATATAATTGTATGTGTATACACATATATGTATAAATAATGTCACCTCTTAGGTCAACTGAGATACTGATATCTGCTTTAAAAATCAGCTGATTTGCACTAAGTAGTTTTAAACCACAAGCCGAATCTAGTTTTCCTAATCTTAAATATAAATTTGTCATCAGATGCCCATACTTCTTTAGGAATTATTTTTTCACAAGTTTATGCAATTTGGTGGCCAAACCACATATGTGATTGTTAATTGCTGTTGTATTTTTTAATGTAAAATAACAAAACATCTGTTTTCATATCATCTGAATTGCTGAACTTTGCAGGAAGGTGACTAATTTTGGTATGAAGCATATAGAACAAAAGTGGCAGATCTATAATGCTATTAAGAGCTTTGATTACCTGCAAGATCTTACTCCAAAAGACATGATTCTTATTTTCTTGATGCAGACTAATGTATATCTGTGAGGAAGGAAATCACAGGATAAAACCATTATTTTTTAGTGCTGGAGAAAGTCTCACAAACAGTTTCATGGTTTAGCTTGCATAAAGTTTGTTGTTATGCATAATTTTATTTCAGGGAAAAAGCTGGAACTGATTGAATTCAATTAACCTGATCCTGAGTCTGTATTAGGCACCATCCAGAAAAAGGAAATAATTTGTTCCCGATTTCTACTATACCTCTGTTTTTTTGTTGGATCTAGGTAAGAGTGACCAAATTCTTGGTCAACTCAGTGTGCTGAAACTCCTTCTTCCCAAATGTAGAATTTCCAGTTAAGATGATGCTCTGTAAATTGTTTGCCCCAGAATGTGCAGGAGAAAACTAAGAAACATCTTCCTCCTTGTACATGTCTCAGCTAATTTTGAACAACACTTTCTTTCTTTCTGGTTTTCTTCTCTCTCCTTCCCACACATGTATTCGTTCTATTTTTTCCCAATATTTTGTATATGATCTCATTTTCTTCTGTAGAACTGAACCTTCTCAAGCTTTTTCTCCTGCATATTATGGTGTTTGCCATCCAAAAAAACCCCAAACCCATCTTTGACTATCCACTGATCTCTAAAGTCATGTATTGCTATTTATAGTCATTGTTCTTCAGTTGTATATCTCAACATGATTCAAATGTAACTGTAATTCCATTACTTTCTTTATTGTCTTTACATATAAATGGCATTTGACACCATCAAACAGATTGATACTGGAAATGTGTTTTGTCTTAGCTGAGGACAGAATTCACAAAAACCGATTCACTTCTCTGCTTTTATATTATTCTTTCAGTAAATCCTTCTGTGCTCTCTGACCTCAACAGATATATCAGTGTTCTCGTATTTGCTTATTACTTCTTTACTATTACCATTTATCTACCCCCAGTCTCTCCCACCACCATGTCTAAAACAGGCTGCACATATCCACTTGTAAGGCCCTTTTTCATCCCTTTTTAACACTCCTTTCTCCCAACCTGACATCTTTAGTTCATGGTTGAGATAAGTACTTGGCTTCAAAGCAGGACAGTGCCCTTCGTCACCCAGTTGTTGTGTTTTCAAACAATTGCGTATTGCTCTGCTTCTGTCATGCCTAAAGCCTTTTCAAAACACTTTTCAGTGGCTTGATGTGGATTGTATTTCTGATTTAAGACAGTCAAGCATATTGATCAGTGGAGTTTCAGTATGTCATTGGTACTTGACTACCTGTGTATATGTAGCATTTGTCTTATAGGTTTGCTTGGGATTTGCTTTTCTCCTTTCTCTTTTTGTGTTTGTACAACATTTAGCATCACAGTTCAATGCAATGTCTATGGCTTCTTGCTGCCAGAGTATGAAAATAATTATTAATTTCTGTGGTTAATATATGTATCCACAGCATAAAATTTTAATCATTGGAGTGTGCGTGTCTTTTTGAGGCAAGGAAAAGGTGCTAACTTGTTGTTGCACACCTCTAGTGGCAATCTTAGGAGTTCCTCATTCCCAGCTGTCAGTTAGCACTGTTCATTAATCTCTGTAGGTAAGAAGCCGTGGTTTTGTTGGACTCGTTGCACTCTGTGCACTAAATCAAAATAGGGAAAAGCCTGTTTCTCTGCAAGTGCTGTAGGGGAAGAGTATGTTTCTACTTTTCCCTAAGATGTCACAATCAAAATGAGAAGAAAAACAACAGGGCTGCTGTGGAGGAAAGCTTCTGCAATATGTACTTAGCTGTAGTTTATCTTTTATGGGTGAGTATTAATGTCTTTTGAGAAGTAGCCTATACGTGCATCTTCCCATCATACGACTGACAATTATGTAATTTAGAGTTTGTGATAAATGCCAACATAGAAATTTTTGTCTGTAAATTTCTTACGTGTGTGTGTATGTCTGCATGCACAAACAGTGCACTAGAGCTGTAATCTTTTCTTGAGATGCTTTACCTTGTTAGGCCAGGATAAATGTATAATTCTTGTGTAGAGACTGTCTCTAAAAGTGGAGGGTATATACAGCAGATGCACAGGGTGCTGACACTCTTGTAAACTACATCAAACTACCTGACAGCCATGTGGGGCTCTTAAGACAAAAACTTCTTAAGTGTCCTAGCAGGGTGTGACTTTAATATATATTTGTAATATTGGGGTTGATGTCTCACGTCTTTCAGTTTATGCTATGTATTCCTTTCTGTATATTCACCTGTAACAGGCAATACTATTAGAGAAAGAAGTTATTTTTGCTATGATTTCTAAGAGTACACAAATTCCCATTAAATCTCTATATAAAGATAGATATTACAATTAAAATGTTAATACAGAGTGATGTCATACTGTGCTAAATCTGATAGTCATAAGCTTCCATAAAAGCTTAGTTGAAAGCTAGGATGGATTTATGGCTTCTAGAAACAGTTTCCTGAGGTGACAACAGCAGTATTTCTAGCATGAATGTAATCATTTTCTTTTCAGAAACACTGTAATCCTGTTTACAGAGTCAAACAAAGTTGGTTGGAGAAAAGCTTTGAAAGTTTTGTCACATTGATCCAAATAATCTAATTACACAGTGTGCTCTTTATTTATGGTGTAGAGTGCAGGCCAGTATCAAAAAATACTTAGGAAGTTGGGATATCCCTTTTCCTGAAAATCTTCATGGAAAATCCTCCCTTTCATTAGAATCTGAAGAGCTGAGGGCATGAAAACTTTTGATGGAGTAATTACATAGGTACCTAACACTCTGCTATTGAGTATTCATACTCATTGCCAGGTTGGCAGAGTTGAGCATCTCGTGGCCCATCTCATGCCTAAGCTTGTATTTTAATTCCCACACTGAGTACTTCTTTTTTTATGGGCTCTCTTTGCTAGACATGCTTAGAGAATGCCAATACAGCCAAGCAGATGTAAGTATAAAGCATGTAACAGTCACGACGAAGGTTATGCCCAGTTTATAAGAGAAACACAATGTAGGAAGTTAGCATCTGTCTGAGAGTACTCCCCCACTTTCTTCAGCCTCAAAAGTTTCATCTCAGTCTCTGTTTTCCTTCATGATGAGTTAAGGAATTCACTGAGGCACACAAAAGTAAGGCCAAACTAGCTTAATTTATAAGGATAATATTTCCCTAGCCCAGTGGTGGACCGGATGCTCCTCTGGAAGAAAAGAAGATAATGTTCTGAGCACTGCTTGTTCACATTTTGATTATCTCATGCAAAATGTGTGAACAGGTTATTGTGTGGGGACTACCTTTTTGCAGATGGCAGCCTCATTGTTGAGCTAGATTGATGGTTTCTAACACCATGATTTTCTTTTTTTTTTGCCTAGTGCTTTGTTTCAGGGCTGCAGTGAAATTTTATTGACTTGCCTAATATCCTTGTCATTGAGATCTTCCCTCATAGAAAGGGAAGTAGGGTGAAATTTAGAAAACTCATTTTCTAGGGTGTACTTTCTTATCTATGAAGGCCAGGCATAATTGTTGTCACACAAACCAATTGTGTGTACCCAAGAGGCTTGGCCACGTACTTTGTGATAAATCTTAATCTTTAATGCATTCCTCTGATTCTGGAAGAAGCAGGTTTGTAGGTTCTTTCTGTTGTCCGATTTAGTTTTGGATTTGATTCTTCTCTCCCACTGTTATCTCTTCATTTTGGTGTAGTTCTTACAAATACTGAGAAATGTACATTTGTACATAATACTGCACAATAGTGAATGTTCTTAACAAGTTTTCACTTTTATGGGACTTATTTATGGAGATATGCTTACTAAACTATGTGTTGCCTTCGTTTTCACCTGTTCAGGTAGTATCTGAAAAAGAAGCCTATTACAAGTTGACATTGGAAAACTGAAGATACTGACTGGACTTTGTATAAAATGTTTTTCTCTACTTCTTACAGTAACAGATTTTTATAGGTCTGTCAATTTTTTATTTTTTTTTTTACTCTGTCAATTAGTTTTAGGAGAGAATAGGTTTGAGTTCCTTCCACAGAAGAAATCCCACATTTTAAAATTATTTCTTCAGGAGTACTTGCACTATATCTTCACAGGCTCTTTTAAATTTTTTCCCCTCCCTCTTTCTTTATAATTTAAGGAGTAACTCAAATAACATAGTCAGTTTTTCCCAAATGCAAAAAGCCATCAAAATTAATTATGCTTCCATACTAAGGATCTCCCTTTATGTTCCCTCTGTGACTGCCCTTTTTTTTTGAGCACTTCCACATTTTTCATGTCGTTGTCTTAAATTTCTGATGTACAGCAAGCTCCTCATCCCTTTCTGGTGGCATCTAGTCATTGTTCATGTCTTGGTTGCATAGTCTTTTCTGCCTGGGCTATTGATAGTCTTTGGTTAGAAGGTATGTATTTTTCTTCTGAATGAATTTATCTTCTCTAATGCCTTATTGCAAAGAAGATTATTTTTACTGTGGTATATAGATATATGTGTGTACTGAACACCAAACAGTATTCGTTGCTAAGAAAAGTATTTAAATGTTCCGTAGGGTTTCAATTTCTGGGGTGTTCCTGGAGGAGGGGGGAAAGAATAACAGCTTATACAAACATGAACATGTGGTTGCAGCAGACTTTCTTTCTTCTTAACTGCTTTCCTTTCTGTTACTCAAAGCTTTCCTTCAAAGAAATCTGAAGGAAGAGTGGTGTCTCTCAGCAGGGAGTCTTCATTCTACGGGAAACAAACATTTTGTGCCTGTCCTCTGCTATTGGCTTAAGTGCAATAGAAGCTTCGTAAGAGACTGCTGGAGGCTCTTGGTTTGTGAGGAGTGGTCTACAGGACTTTGCCCTTTGTGTTGAAGCCATGTGTATGACTTTCTTGGTTTCATAGAATCTTTGTATTCAAGGACATCTTGTTGATGCAGGCTTTTGCAGTTAGTACTCTTTCTATTAAAAAGCTTCCAAAGGATCATATATTAGGATAGGAAGGCGTATATAAATAATATACATAAATATAGCGTATTTTTAAAGTTTGAAAATTTATCATATATTTAACAGACATAATGGTGTAGCTGGGAAAGAATTGTTACTCATGTACAGTATCTTGTACTAATTAATTGTTTAAGATAATTCATTGGGGAAATAAAATCCAATTTAAACACCGACAAGTGGTTTTATGACTAGTATTTTTAGGGACAAAGGTAGAAATCAGTAATGAGGAAAGTGTCTTAAAAATGATGGCAATGAGCAGATAAGAATTTTTAGTGTAATAAAGCAGTGAAGGAACATTGATTTTCTTGGTATTGTATACAAAGAGAGGCATTGTGACCTATGTCTGCCAGAGCAATTTCAAGTATGATGTGATAATGGGTTCAGGGTACTTTCTCAGAAAGGCTTGTCTTTAACCTGAACTTATAAAACAGTACTAATAAATTTGAATTATGTGAATTCAAAATTTTGGCAAATGTTGAGTCTTGTTTGGAAATAGATGGTATGGAGGCATATGTGGAGAAATATTACAAATAATAATTATGCATGTATTAAACTCTATGAATGATAGACATAGTGTAAGCTGTAAATAAATAGATCACGAGTATCGATATGAAGTATGGGGAGAAATAAACTGGGTGTAGTGATCTTAATGCAAACAATCATAATGTTAACAAATTTCCATCCAGTTGTAAGAAAACAGAATTCTCAGTGTCAAAAATTCTGGTGTGAATAACTTTGATAGCTGGTTTATTCTCTGTCTCATTGCCAAGTGACCTTCAGTGACCCTCTAGTTTCTGAAACAGCATTGCTTCATTTTAAATGGAAGCATCTATTAAAAAACTTTAGACTGGAGAAGGAGTAGGGAGGATTTGTGCCACGTGAATTAATTTTTTAGTGCAAGTTTAATTACAGAAATGGCTGTTTAACTTTTCTTTGTATTCTTTATTTTTCAATTACCCATACTTACTTATGTGACAGTTGTTTTTTTTTTTTTGACCTTTCTTATAGGATGTTTCTAGTTTGTTTATGAAACTTTGGTCCTGAAGCTAGGAGTTTAAGGTGCAATATGTTAAAGCTAAAAATTATAGTATTGGAAACTGCAAATTTAGATTACTTATGTTAATGACATGTTTTTAATTTGCATAAAAAATAAGAGATGATAAAGTTGAATTTTTTCTCTTGATACATGCTATAGGAATTGCTATTTCTTTTGATGCAAATGTTTCTTCATAAGAGGAAGTTCTTAGTGGGAAAAGTAATATCTGTATCTTGCTTTAATACCAGGGGCTCACAACAGCATTTAGCTACAGAGAAAAGTGAGTGAGCAAATCTTTTAATTAACCTCCCTGATTATACATCGTGGCCTCTTCATGAAATAGATCTAACAGGGAGAAAAGCCAGTTGTTTCTAATAATTTTCTAGTGCTTTTGTGGTTTGTATACTTCAGTGTTCTGAAGGTCGGATAGAACTACCAGACCATAAAATCCAGCCAGTGAGAGATCTGGAGCTGAGAGAGCTGAAGGATTTATTAAGTGATGTGAAACTCTATTGTTTTGTGCATGTGTTACATAATTGCTGTCAGTGCAAGGCTGTTAAAATTCCCTGCTAGTAATAACACAAATACCGTTTTATAGCTGCAAGAGGAGATAAAAGAAGTTTCTTAGTCAGCACTTCAACAATATCACAGCACATGTCAGTTTTATTATTCTGGGGCCTTCAGTTTTGGCAGATGCTCTCCATTCTGGCTGTGGTGTGGTAATTGCCATATAAATTAAGCAGTGAAATAAGCTGAGTGCGGCCTTATCCCTGCTGCCTGTAACCAGGTTGCAAGTACTGCAGTGTGAAACAGGCATAATTTAGGCTGACTATATTTAGAAGGCCACATTTTGAAATGCTGGGCCTTTATCTCTATTCAAGTCAATTTTAAAAGTAAATTGAAGCTGTTTAGTTGCTGTGCAAACAGAAGGATCATTCTTTCTCCACAAGGTACTCTCTGTAATAGCATTCCAGGAATTAGTTTAATCCATCCAGGTTTGATTCATAGCCACTAATTATATTTCAGCATACATTCTAATTCTTCAAATTATATGTGTCCTTACTTTAATGAGTTGTAACTAGTCCTTAAATTGGGACCTTTGCATTTTTCTTTTATATTTTAACAGGCTTTACTGTGGATTTTATGGGATTAAACTACTATGGGAATCTAGTAAAGTGAGCAGAAATGAGTGGATTTGTTTTCTTTTACTTTGTGGATTTTTTTTTCCCTAATTCAGTTAATTCTGCTCATTTCAGAAGCCTTGGAAATTTTTTAATCGAGAGCCTAAAGGCAAATTCCTCAGATGATAGAGATAAACCAGACATTTTCCTCCATGTGATAAGTAACTGCATGTGTCAGGAGTGGGCAAAGAAATTAAAAATTATGTGAGCGACTGCTGCTTTTTAAAATCAGAAAAATTGTGTTGGAATATAAAAGCCTCACAAGAAGATAGTGTATTACTTTTTCTTTCTTTCCTGGTATTCCATTACAGAAGTCAAAGCATTTTAGAGAACTGGATATGTTGTGAACATAAAGAAACATGGCCAGGGTCCTGGTGAGCTGGTGACAAAGCTGATGATGCAACTGTATATCTCTTGATTTAAATTCTTTTAAATTTGGTGTCTTGGAAAGAACTAGAGAAGGAACTCATGCCCTAAGTGTTAGGCTACAGTTAATTATCTTTTACTTTACTAGATTATTTTCTTTAGAGATAAAATGTAAATCTGCAAAACTGCTGCTTCAGAACTTTCCATTTTATTAGAAGATGAGAACTTAAGAATAGGGATTTTGATTCTTGTACTTTTCAGCTTAAAGGGATGTTATGACATATAATTTGACATTATGTTTAGAAAAAGTATATTTATTACATTCAAATCATAATGAAATCAGAGTTTCCCATTTTCTCAGTTTTCAAGGTACTGTTGAAATAAAACCGGTTTTCCCTGTTTTGCTGATTCTATTCAGGTAGAGCATTTGGATTTCCTTTAACATTCTTGACATGGAACTGCCAGTCTAAACAATGAAACTGAACCTAAATAATAGGATTTTTACTCTTTAAATACCAGAAATATATTTAACAATATTAGAAAGAAACATCAATGCCAAGACCAATTCCAGTTCAGCTAATTTTATTATTACTACTTATACCTGATACCAAAGAGGAATTTTTCTTTTTCTGCCAGTTGTATGTTGTTTTTTTTTTTCTCTCTGTCACTGTTCTCTGCCTTATCTGTCTCTTTCTTTCAACAGTTTACGACTTGTTTTTATAACTGACAGTTTAGGTAGCTTCACACAACACTCCAGTGACCACCAAAAAGAAAGGTGCTACATAAACATAAAGTGTTGTTTGAATAGCTTGTTTTTTAACTGTTAAATACTCAAATTGTTAAATATTAGGGTAATCTATGTGAGCATATTGAATACATTTTGATATATTTAAGCAAGTAGAAGAGTCACCTCCTATCTACTAGGCAGATAGTAGTAATGTTAAATGACTGTTTCTTTGTTAGAGAATCACATCTTCTTCTCATTTCTAAAAAATTCCTTTCTGAAGACAAAATTAGATAAACCATTTAAATATTTTTCTGTATGTGTATCTGCTCTACCCATTCTTATTCATTCTTACTATCTAATTACCTTCATTAGGGCTCTCTTGTATTTGCATTTTCTTCGAGACTGAATTAAGACATGCCATAATCTCACAGAATCTTTAGAGAATTCACAGAAGAGTATGAGTAGTCAGCCTGAGCAGAGTAATTTTAAAATTTAATGCTGAAGTTACTGCTTGGTTTTGATACTCAGAGTTTCCAGTAAATGCTTAGTTTAGCAGACATGTTTGGAATTTCTGATTTGGTAAGACCTTCATGGAAGTATTTTCTGTGCTTCACAGAAATAATCTGAGAACACAGCTAAGAGCAGATACAAACAGTGAATTGGTATTGAGACTATGGGAAGGGAAGAGTTTGATTAAGTGTTAGAGATGTCTTACAGTTAGTTTGATACAGTGCTGAGTTTGCTTCACAAGCAAATACATGAAACAAAACAACGGTGAGCTACGAATTACATTACACTACTTGAGTTATTATCTGGAGTTTTGCCAGGTAGAAAATGATTAGTCTAAGTCTCACTCGTACTTTCACAGTTGACCTCTCTGTAATCCCATGGAGGAGGGAAAAAAACCCCAACCAAAAATACATTGGAATTATTTTTTGTGGGGAAAAATGTGTTTGAGTATTGGCAAACTTAATATAGTTTGTGGGAAAACAATGTTCCACCACGCTTCCTCTTACAATGTATTCATTCACAATTTTACTTGTCATTCCTTTACGGAAAATGCTTGTAAATGCAAGTAAAATATTTGTTACTCTTGACATTGTGGCACTAAGTATTTGATGTAGGTGTCCAAGACATTGGTAGAACCTATTACAATAACTCCAGAGGCTGGGTTATTTGGAAAGTGCTCTTGACAGCTTTAACTGTTGCTTTTCCTTTTCTGTTGTCTTTCAGGCTTTCTGTTTGTATTCTGTTTATTATTGTTTGTAGTGCTTCTCCTTGAGTTTAAGTGTGTGTGTGGACTAACCATGTTAAGCAGGACAATGGTATGTCTCAGCCTCTACTTTTACAGTTAGGATGATACCACCTAAGGTTGTGTGTTGTTAGTCTTATATTTAGTAATTTCTGAATATGGAGTGATATTATTTACTTTTATAGCTTCCATTGAACATGCAAATAACTAAAAAACCACCTCACTGTGAAGACAATAGATTGTAACATAAAATTTTAATCTTAATTTATAATTTTTTTTGTTTTGTTTCTAGAACACAGCATGTAGCAAACACTTTCTAATTCAGCTTGGTTTTAATCAGCTCCATTTAAAACAATTTCTGTGGTTTACCTTCTAACAAGGGTTTTTTTGAAACTATAAGCTGTCAGGTGATGTGCAATAACTACATAAACATTAAGATTCTCTAAATTAAGTAGTGTTGATGTATGCTTTTGGTACAGAATACTGGAATCTCACGTAGAAATACATTGAACTTGAACAAATGTTTTGATGGAAGCTAGAGAGAACAGTCAAGTTGGGTGTTAATTCATCTCCATACATCTTTAGGCCTTATTTGATCATTTTTCACTTTAAAAAAAATTAATAAAATTGTTGCCTTAAAGCATACACTTCTCTAAACGTGATGAAGACAAAAGGAAACACTCTATGCAAAGGTAAAGATGGGAATGACTTTGAGCTCTTTAATACAAAGAAACTGGTAATGTCTTTAATAAAAGTTTTAAAAGAGAGTAAAAGTAGATAAAGCAGTATAGTATAAAAACAACTTAAGATTGAAAAATGCTCATAATTATGGGTTTTATGGTCTGGCAAGCTAAATTTTGGGTGTAGTGATTTTAACAATTGGTCCAGTTGAACTAGCTAAACATTGTCTATAGGACAACATTTCAAGTGCAGGCTAATTAATCATTAAGACAACTTTGAGAAATGAATGCCCCCTGCAATGAATTTACTTCATCTACACAACAGCTTGTTGTCAGCCATAGCTGAAAATCATAGGGAGTTTCTGCTTTGAAGCAAAACATTCAATTCTTGGTTACTTGTTATTGCAAGAAAAAAAGAGAAAAAAATGTGTAAAATCATGTTTAAATATTAATTTCAATTGAAATTGCAGGGATGTTATTTGAATCATTCTTGTACAGCAGTCTAGTGTGAAATGCTTTAAAGTAGTTGACATGCGTATTTCAACTTGGTGAACTAGCATTACATTGGCACAAAAAATGCAGTCTGCAAATAATTAAACAATAATTAAAACAAGAATAAATGAGATTTAGTACTGAGATCATACATTTGAAAGCTGATGTTCTCTCAGCCTTTTGAGTTTCCTTTTGTCAGGAAAGGGAAAGTCTGCCCAAAGTTCTCTGTAGTGACAGATCCTTCATGGAATACTTATGTACAGAAAGCAAAGCAGCTTATGCATATTGCCCTTCTCTGAAGGTTGTAATTATAGATGCAGAGAGTTAGGCAGGTGTCAGATAAATTCATGGGTAGGTACCTTGCATAAGATCATTTACAAGTCCATATAACCATATTTTCCAGAAGTAATTTTTATCTTGAATAAATGGATGATTCTTATTCTAATAAAACACTGCATCTGTTTCAGATATATATATGGAAGTGCTTAAATCATTACAAGAATGCTCACTACAAAAACTCTTGATGCTATATGAAAAGTACACAGTTCAAGAAAGTGGAATTCATTAAGTTTAATGTAGTCATAGTCCTGCATTCATGTGCCGTCTGTGAATGCTGTTTGTGCTTAGGCATCAGGCTGCCTAAAAGGTATGAAACCCCCCATAGCTCATGCAGTTTCATAGTTTGTACTTGAAATGTTTAAGGGACTGGCTGAAGTTGAGGTCAGTTTAAGGTTCTAAGATAAAGCTAGTTATAATTTATGCTCATGAATGCCATTTAGTAACATTAAAAACTGCATTAAACTGTTTTTTTTTTAACCATTTTACCTTCTGAAGAATTGGAAAGTGGAGACCTGTCCTTTCATTTCGTGCAGCATACTGGTATTCTATATTTTGAGTACAGGATGAATATTGCTGCTTGGCTAAAATAACAACTCTTTCATTCTCAGGCCCATCTAGTTTTAAGGAATGTCATTTATGTGGTAATTTCCTTCAGCATTTATTGCCTGTCTAAATCTTGAATGAATCAAATGGAATAAATTACCTGTGGCATAGATTTAAAAATAAGATCATATTGAATATCTCTTGGGGATAAAAGTGGGGGAGGAAGAGGAGGAGAGGGAAAATAGCCCAATACTCTTATGCTTCCTTAAAATTTTTTAGTCATTCAGAATTACTGCTTCTTTTGAAAACCAAGAATTTTATTTAGATATAAACATGCATGCATAGTAATATTTACAGATAAGCTAGATAATTGTTTAATAAGCTATAATAAGGTTTAGAGCAGGGCTTATCATTAATGCCCAAGCTGGAGAATCAAGAGCCTTATTCTTTGTTACAGTTTTGTTATTGTGACAGAGAAAGAGTGGAATATCTATTTGAAATAGAAAATTCCAAACTAAATTAATTTTTTTAAAGCAATAACTATTATGATATAGAATAATTTAATTTAGAAAAGTTCCTTAAGGTCATCAAGTCCACCTGTAAACCTAGCACTGCCAAGTCCACTGCTGAAGTATGTCCCTAACCACCATATCTGTGTGTGTTTTGGACACCTCCAGGGATGGTAACTCAACCACTTCCTGGGGTAGCCTGTGCAAATGATTGACAACTCTTCTCAGCCTCCTTTTCTTAAGACTGAACAACCCCATCTCCCTTAGCTTCTCCTCAAAGGACTTGTTTTCCAGACTTTTCACCAGCTTTGTTGCTCTTTGATTTTGAATAACTTACCTTAAATAGAGTTATCAGTAAAATAAAATACTGTGATAAGCCAAAAGCTGCATATAGTGTTTGAATATCAGTAACACCTCAACTCTACAAAGCAGTAAGAAAAAAATAATTAGCTATTCAAAACATAATACTTGGGCTGAAACAGCAGCACAGTACAGAGCACAATGCACAATGCTTATTTAGCTCAGTACAGTGTCTGTTTCATATCTTTTGTATTCAAGGTAATACTTAGATCACTGGTTTTGTTGGAAAAAGTATTGGTCACAAAACTGTTAAAGCTATTATTATATAGACAGTTCAAAATAGTTTTCTGCTTGAGTTACCATAATTCTCTTTTCATTCTGACAGATTTATCAGGACTATTCATGTAAAAAACTGAAGTAGTAGGAAATATTCTAGTCTTACTTTCTGTGGAAGAGAGAACAATGTATGCAAGTCACAAATATGTTATTCTTGTGTTATTGTTTATAAAAGTGGGATGATAGTTTGGCTTAGGTTATCTGAAATGTCAGTAGTTCATCTCTAGCTTTTTGGCATCCTTTAATTATGACTATGGTTTATTGGTGTACATCTGCACAACAGACTAATAAAATGTGAAACCTTTCTGTAAGTGGGGTTTTGTTAGTGACAAGTAGACTGAACAGTGAAGGTGGCTAAGTGTTAACAATGCATATTGAATTTCAAAGTAGTTTACTTCAGATAAATGATGTGAGTCCTATTTCTTATCACATATGAAAGACATAATGGTATATAATAGTATTTCTAGACATTCACTATTGTTTTCAATTGTTTCCTTGCTCTAGAGTAAAGCTAATAGCTCTATTTAGAATATGTGGTCAGTGCTTTTGTATTTGGATGCTTCTGTGGTGTAGACCTAGTTTCCTAGATGTTATCATGATGTGTTTGTATTCACTATGAAATGATAAAATGAGTGGGTTTTTTTTTGGTCATAATTATGTGCACATGCTTAAAACTGTCTTAAGTGCACAAAGAAAGCTTTACTGATTTCATCTTTTAAGGGTCTGTCACTGTTTTCACTACTTAAATTGATATTATAAAGCCTGATCCTGCAGGTATGTGCTTCTAATATGAGT
The DNA here is from genome assembly GCA_013399135.1 of Heliornis fulica. Classification (NCBI taxonomy): domain Eukaryota; kingdom Metazoa; phylum Chordata; class Aves; order Gruiformes; family Heliornithidae; genus Heliornis; species Heliornis fulica. Next base: position 93,994 of record VXBZ01005914.1, on the reverse strand, counting down.
GCAAAGAAATATTTATGATTTATTTTTGTCCTTTGTGTATTTATGATTAAGCCTGTAACTTACATTACTGGAAATTATGAAAGTGACAGAACAACAGCATAATCCATTATCATGGCCTCTAACAATTTAAAAAGTAATTCAATAAAAGGTTTAGACCATTTCAGAGGTTTCTTAACATTGCAAAAGTGCATACTTCTGGGAGAAAACTGCTATTGCCTGGTTACATGTGGGCGTGGAATACTTCGATTATTATATTTTCTTTATAAAGTTAATTTAATTGTGATCTTGCTCCTGTTACACTAAAAACTGGAGAGATATATTGTGTTGGTCTTGTGTGAAGTTTGGTTTGGGATTTTTTTTTGGTTGGTTTAAATTAGATGAGCTTTGCACGCATATGTGTATACTTGGATGTTTATACTTGCTTAGAATGCTGTGTTGCTCAGTCAGAAAACAGAAATCAGAGCTAAATTTTCAACATGCTGTCATAGCACACATATGTTTTGTAAATTTCTCATTCAAATTAATGTTTTCATATGTAGTTACTGCTTTCAACATAGCAATGTGGAGATTTGCTTTCATATTAGGAAAGTGCCCATTCTGTATACATAATAAATTAGGTGGGTAACTCTCATCACGTGAAAAGAATTTTTTGCATGACCAGGTGAGAAATTGCAAGGTAGCTATGGTCCCCCGAAATGGATAGCTATGAAAAAAGTGGAAAACAGGGAAAACAGGATAGA
>VXBZ01005914.1:38202-89794 GCA_013399135.1 Heliornis fulica | reverse complement strand
TAGTAAATTATTGTTATAATAAATATAATTCATATTTATATTCCCTCTTCCCTCTTTATGTTTATTTGAAATTATAAATGATGGCATATTTGTGGGTGTGTTGAAAGAGGAAGAGAGTTAACTGAATGCTTGAAATAACTTCTATTTTTAACCATTTTTTTATGGTTACTGAATCACAGAATCCTTTGACAAGGTATGAAAGGAGTCCTATCTAATATATCAGACTCATTATTAATCACAACTATATGTTATATAATGGGTTTGGTAATAGATTTCTGAGAGTAGTGCTTTTTCTGCAATTCTTGAAATTTAAAATCCTCACTTCAGTTCAATCCAAGCATGCCACTTTCCATGCTGCTTTTAAACACAAAACAAAATCCTGTCTGGTTAAAGTTCCTCTAACATTTTACACATATATTCCAGCTTTTAAATTCAAGAAGGTTTTAGTTGCCATTAATGAGACTGGATTCAAAACCAGGTGGCAGATGAATAGACAGTGTCTGTGAACAATGCTTTGTTGAATTCCACATCACAATACCTACCCTGATGAGATTCTTTTCTTCTTACTGAAATAAGAATTAAATAGTGCACAGCAGATCATTGAATAATGCTTTAAGAAATATTTTTTTTTAAAGTGAAGTTTTTCTCTTCATATCTTTGTCTGTTTCTTTGTTGTCTAAATTCAAACTATTTTTTAATCCTTCAACCCCTGTTGTTTCTTGTATTATTGCTCTGAATGCACCACACATTGTTATTTCTGCCCAAGTTCTCCTCAATGAGAAATGCTCAGTCCATTGTCTCTTCTAACTTCATATTGTGGGGGAAGTATTGTATGAACTACAGAGACTTTAAAATTTATTTATTTATTTTTCAATTTGGAGTGCTACTGTGATTATTACTATAGCTGTGGTTTTTCTTGCTTCTCTTCATCCTTTATTGCCACGAATCTGCATTTGGGTACTGAATTTGGTATTTGTCTTTAATGCTCGCTTCCCTAGAATGTGACTCTTTGAAAAGAAAATTCTTCTACTGTGACATGTATTGTGTTGTATAGTAAGCATGAATGGCAGAAATCNTAGTATCCAAATCATGGCTCTTGATAGAATTTTGAGGTAAATCAACCATTTTGGTGAAGTTAAAGTTAGCTTCTTATGGGTTGTTCTTTGGTGTTATTTTTCCCTCTCTTGTTTCTCAAATATGGGCTGTGTTATATTTCTTTGTATTTCCCGCATCAACTTCTGTTTGGCTATTCTGATGCCCAATTATTTTCTTCTTCCCCTTTATATTTATATTAATTTAGTAAATTATTGTTATANCTTTCCATGCTGCTTTTAAACACAAAACAAAATCCTGTCTGGTTAAAGTTCCTCTAACATTTTACACATATATTCCAGCTTTTAAATTCAAGAAGGTTTTAGTTGCCATTAATGAGACTGGATTCAAAACCAGGTGGCAGATGAATAGACAGTGTCTGTGAACAATGCTTTGTTGAATTCCACATCACAATACCTACCCTGATGAGATTCTTTTCTTCTTACTGAAATAAGAATTAAATAGTGCACAGCAGATCATTGAATAATGCTTTAAGAAATATTTTTTTTTAAAGTGAAGTTTTTCTCTTCATATCTTTGTCTGTTTCTTTGTTGTCTAAATTCAAACTATTTTTTAATCCTTCAACCCCTGTTGTTTCTTGTATTATTGCTCTGAATGCACCACACATTGTTATTTCTGCCCAAGTTCTCCTCAATGAGAAATGCTCAGTCCATTGTCTCTTCTAACTTCATATTGTGGGGGAAGTATTGTATGAACTACAGAGACTTTAAAATTTATTTATTTATTTTTCAATTTGGAGTGCTACTGTGATTATTACTATAGCTGTGGTTTTTCTTGCTTCTCTTCATCCTTTATTGCCACGAATCTGCATTTGGGTACTGAATTTGGTATTTGTCTTTAATGCTCGCTTCCCTAGAATGTGACTCTTTGAAAAGAAAATTCTTCTACTGTGACATGTATTGTGTTGTATAGTAAGCATGAATGGCAGAAATCCAGCTAGAGGAGGCATGTAACTTCAGCTTCTTTCATTGTAACAGTCAGAGTTGGTTTAAGGTAGATGTAAGGCTTTGCTTAGTATATGAAATTCCATCACTTTAGAAAATTAAATATGATTTATCTACTAATTGGAGATGGGAGGGTTTATGGACACTTCTAGATTTTACTTAGTTGTGGGCTTCTTAGCTTGAATAATGTATTTCCAGAGAGTAGGGTGAAACTGAGAAGCATTATTTACATAATTCTCCTACTTTTGTTCATCGGTGATTATAAGGTACAGTATAAAAAAATCTTCTTGTCAATTTGAAGAGTGCAGGGGTGGGGGATGACACCAGTCAATACACCTGATGGCACATCTGCCATCCAGAGAAACTTCAGTAAGCTGGAGGAATGGGTTAACTACAACGTTATGAAATTCAGCAAGGGCAAGTGCACAGTCCTTCACCTAGGAAAGGGGAACTGCCAACAGCAGTACAGGCTGGGGACCTATGGGCTGGAAAGCAGCTCCATCAAAAAGGGCCTGGGGGTCATGGTGGACAGGAGGTGTCAAGCTGCATGGAAGCCATCAGTGTGCCTTGGGCGCAAAGGTGATTGACAGCATCCAGGTTTGTATTCCCAGAGGCAGAGCCGGAAGAATGAGGGAAGTGATTAACACCTCAGCTCAACACTTGTTAGACCATATCTAGATATTCTATACACTTCTGGACATCCCAGTTCAGAAAAGGCATCACTAACCTGCAACAGAGAGACATCTTGGGGCTGGATCACTTGCCCTGTGAGGAGAGGCTGAGGTAACTAATCTTGTTCATCCTGGAGAAGAGGTGGCCGCTGACAGCAACTTTCCAACATTTATGAGAATGCAGGTTATTCATGCTGGTAGGACAAGAGACCAATGTGAAATGAGATTAAGGCTAGATGGAAGAAAGAGCTTTTATGAAAAAGGTGGTGGAACAGGTTGTCCAGACAGGTTTTCCATCTCCATCCTTAGAGATTTTCAAGACATAACTGGATGAACCCTTGAGTAACCTGCTCATAGTTTTCATTTCAACAAGAGCAAAGAATGATGGTTTTGAATATCTTAAGGTATAACTGAGGGCTAACAGACCACTTCTGCTAGTTAGATGAAGATCAAGTCAAATTGAAAGCTCCTCTAGTATGGCAAAGTTAAATTCACAAGTGAGAGGCTGAGTATATATTAAATGCCAACTAGGGAACTGAACAACCATTTCTGTAATTGTCTTGGATTTGTCATTTGGAGTATTCTGTTCTCCGTGTGTCCCCATAATCTGAATATGAATAACTGAGTAGTGTTAAAATCCATCAAATAACTAAATATTTGTTGTCCAACTTACTTCTGAAATGAAAGTTCATTAATTTACTTATCCGGAGGTTTGATTTGATATGAATGTAATTGTAATATCAGGTTCATTTACAATAATTGTTACATTTTATGTGGTTTTCTTGTTTAATAGGATTTATCTTAATTTTCTATGTTGGTTTTATATTTATAAACATTGGGAGCATTGTCTACTGCCATTTATGTTGTTATTTACTCTACAGATTTTTTCTCCAACTTTAGGCAAATTTCCTTCTTTTTGATGGTGAACTTATATTTGTATATGTATTGCTTCATTTCAGCATGTTTACTGGAAGTTGGGAATACTTCACATGCAATCATTACCTTCCTCCCACAAATAATTCATATTATTATGAATTTATACAACTTAAATTAAGAGAAGATATATTTACAAGGTGACAGTCCACTGTTATTCTTAGTTTTGTGTCCTGTAAAGAAAAAGCTTCGTGTTTGACTGCTTGCCCATTTATCTCTGAATAAGTAGTTGCTGAGGAATGCTGCAAAGATCTGCAGGTGTTTTTTAAAAATGTGAAGGATTGTACTGGTATTTGAAACCCGTGTAGTGTGTTCTGTAATTATATAAACAACTCTTACCTTATTTAAACTCAATTCAAACTTACTAGTTGCCCTGCTAGTGACTGTCAGCCTAGGGCACTATGAAGGTGAAAACAAACCTAGCAAGTGAGAGCCAGGTTGGAGCCACTTTACTGCATTCATATGTTTATCAATGAGCTTTATGTATGACAATGTAACCCCTCCCTCCAAACCCTACTGACCTCTGATTTGCCTAATATCTGGCACTTTTAAATTGTTTTTACTGTTTCTTAGCACATTTAACAAAAAACCCAAACCGACCACTAAACATAACCTTTCACAGATGCTAGCAGGGTTATAACACAGTTGTTCTAATATAGCACAGCAACAGCTTTGTTGCAGGAAATGAGAGCAAATATCCCTTCCAGTGAAAACTATGGGAAGAATTTAAGTAAAGAATATTATCCACACTAGGATTTGGTTTGGTTTTTTTTTTAGATGGTAAACCTAAAACCTCTCTGTATAAACTGCCAAACAATCTCTAGCACTGTTCTTAAAAACCCCAATTAGAACTAATTCCAAATTAGGCTGCTAATATTCTAGAACCTCCATATGTTTCTGCAGGGCAGAGATTCATTATTTATTAAAAAAGTCATTAATAAGGAGTTTATCAGATCTCTCTTGTGCATGTTCTGAGCTGAAGCTGATTCTGCTTATAGCATGCAAGTTAACACAGGTGGTAGGTTTCTTTTTTGATGTATTTATGCCAAATTATATTAAATCCTTCAGTTTTGATATTGCCTCTTTATGGTATAATCAGTTTTGTGTTATGCATCTTTAATTTCCTTTTGGAAAAAAATTCCAGGAAAATTTACGCTTTAAACATTGAGTCTTTCTAACCATTTTGGCATCTCTCATTATTAATAGTTGATGTGAGTGTTAGTTAGAAAAAAGCCAAGATATGGGTGATGTTTTACAAAGAACATTAAACAATTCTTAATCCATCTTGAACAGGACAAAGTAGTACATTTATTAAAATATTAACTGTGATTTATTCTTATATATTCCTACTAATTAGGAGAGAGTTACAAGTGGAATTAGTCATGTTACAATATATTCATGAGTACATATATTGGCATAGAATATTCAAAGAACACAGATTCTACCTGGTTAAAAAAGTTTATAGTACTGGCATTAGCTGGAGAAACTAGCCACTGCAATTTCTGATCTTATCAGAAGGCAAATTGTATTCCATCTCTAAATAGTCACATTTTGAGATTAAGAACAGATATGCTGTCTAGGCAAGAAGAGAAGGTCAAAACCCAGCATTTGAGAAAGTGGAGGTATACCTTAGCAAACACTGTGAGGATCTTTGAGGCATCGAAAGGCAGTGGCGATTGATGGGTTGATGGTGCTCTGAGAGCACCTAAGAGACTCACCTGCAGAAAGTACTTGTCTGGCAGGTGAATTGCTTGTTTCTGGGATTCTTCATGTGAGGTATTGCTGGAACATTGTTGAGAGTCATCACATGGACCCCTGTCTGTGCTTATCCCATACAGGTTGCTGTTGCCAAGAGTGCTTTGAATTTTTGGCCATAGGAAGATATTTCACAAGCTATATGTAAAGTAATGAGGTGCAGAATGAGCGGTAGAGCCAGTGAGTAAACAGAAATAGCAACTAGGGACTGGTCTAGAAACTAGAGTGGATATGTATCTTGAGAACTGTTGGGGCAGAAGCAGTACTTTGGTAGTTGGATGTTAGAGAAGTGTCGTGTTGCAAGAATTGTGCTGTGTAAATTGTATAATTGCAATTATGATGAAGATAAGTGTCAAAATTGACATGGTTTAGTGAGAGCTTACGTGAGTGGAGTGTTATAGCCCTTTTGAAGATAAGCCAAAGGAGCAGGAAGCATATGTGCCAAATTTAGAGGATCCTGGAGTTATTGAATAATCTGATAAATTGTGAAAGAGAAGTAAAAGAAAGTCAAAATGAACAGACTGCTGCAGATGATTGATGAATAAATGAATGAAACATTTTTTTGAGCGGGTAGCAAAACAGTCTAGAATTTGGTGGCATGAAGAAATTTTTAATTATCCATGTATGTTTTGAGAAATGTGTAATAAAGTAAGTTTAAAAGCATTCAGTGGTGACTAGGTTTTTTCTTTTAGTGATGTCGTAGTGCCCTTTTATTTTTTTTTATAAGGGAACAGAAAGCAACTTGTTGGAAAGTTTCTAAGGATGTAATTTTTTGAAAAGTGAGCAATGGTTAAGTGAAAAGCAACTTGATTGATGTGACAGTGAAATGATGGTACTCACAATGTTTAGCAAAGAAAACAAAATAGAAACAGTGGATGTCAAGAAGCAGACTCTGAGAACTAATAGAACTAAAGATCTCAGGGAATAAGGATTGAAAGGAAGGCTTTTGAAAAAACAACCACTCTCCCACCCCTGCTAACTTTCAAACTCTTGAAAAAGGAAAGGTCACAAGTGAACGTAATCCAATAGCAAGGGAAGGATTGCGACTCACTTGCTGACTTCAAACACACTAAGATAGCATATAAAAAGGCCTAGTAATTTTGCATGATTAATCTAGTAAGCATGGATATGAAAGACAGAATTTCTTTGTACTAAAAGCAGGACCAAAGCCTACCATTATGTAAAGAACTGCATCCTTATAATTTATAAGAGTTCATAATATTAATTTTTTTTATATCAGTCTTTGCTAAAAAAATAATAAATTTTCCTGCAAGTGCCAATCTTTCTATTTCTAGTATCAGTGTACGAGCATCTCTGTCTGTAACTAAAGAAACCCAGGGTGAATTCTGCACATAGACTGGCTGTTTCAAACTATCTGTTTGGTGGTCATCACTAAATCTAAATTACTGCATGAAGAAATCTCAGAAATAGTAATGGTCAAAATTACTAATAGACATGAGTGGTTACTGAGAGACTAGAAATGGCAAATATAGTATTTACTTCTTAAAAACAAGGAAAACATAATAAGGATGCAAAAGCAAACAGATTTGACAAGAAAAACTGTGTCAATACAAAGGACTTCACAGGGCAGTGGAGAGAGTCTGTTTAGATGGAAATAATAGATTGAATTTGTGTTCAAATCTGTTTGAACAGGCAGGCTAGAAATATTAATGGTTCACTGTCAAAATGTCAGTGAAATGTGAATCTGAAGGGATTTGTACTTGACTCAGTTTTATTCCAAATTTTCATTTGTGACCTTGAAATTTAAATGAGCAGTATGTGTATTAATTTTTGGTAATGTCAAGTTGACAGATGTGTTGATATCTTAAATGATGAGGAGTGTATAGAAATGATCTAAAGAAAACCCCAACAGTTAGGATGAAGTTCAGCAAGATTAGAAATAATCCCGGATTCTGTTAGGTGAACCTTAGTAAAAGAGACATGGACCATTTGGTGAGTGCAGAGAAGAGCAACAACAATTTAAAGATCATAGATCACTAACTTAATATGGAAAGAGTTGGGATGAGTTGCCACGATTATAAGAACTCTTGGAAGGTTGGATAACAGTCTTTAAGTATGCCCTTCTGCAAAGTGGAAGGGAAATCTTGCCATAGAGACAAGACAGAGTAATTGTACTTGATTTGAAGAAGACAAAATTGAGATTAGATTTAAAAAAAAAAAAAAAAAAGCTAGTGTTTTTATGTAACATTTCCACCAGAAGGCTGAAAAGAGATTAGACAGAGGTAGTGTTGGAAATGGCATGAAGATACTTTAATATTTCTGGAAGGCTTGAAATAAGTGTCTCTTGCAGTGTCTTCTACGTTATTTTTTTCATGTTTATTTCCAAAGTTTATAAATTTCTATATGGGTAAATAGAGATGTCACAGAATTTCTTACGAGTTTCTTTCTTACTTTCTTACGAAGTGTGCAAATGATCCTCAGGTGGTAAAGAGGAGCATTAAGATAAACATCCTTTCATTAAAGGAACATAGATAAACATGTGCTGTGTAATGTAATTTATTTTTCACAGTATGTTAACAGTCTGTGTAACATTGCCAAGCAAATGTTTGTTTTGATGTATTTTATCTTTTATTCCATTTTGAATTCTGTTGTGTGTGAATGCATTAAGTATGAATTTGATTCTTTGAGCAGTCACGAAGCCTCAATAAAAGTTAAAAATGCTTTGTGTCTCAGGATATGCAACATTAACAACCTGAGACCTGGAATTGGTTTCATAAAGTGAATACCTTATTGTTATATAATGCATCACTTGTGAAAATATGTAACCTTGGTACATAACAGCATTTCCCCACCTTGATACTTGATATTTATTCATTAAATAGAAGTATTGGTCCACTACAGCACATCTAGTAAATTTCTTACTGACAAAGAAAATCACAGAATTAGTAACCAGTGCAATAAACTTCTCATTTTGTATGAACATTTAAAAAATGAGAAAGGGAGTAAAGCAGCAGAAACAATGACTTTGAAGAAGCCCATTGAATGCTAGTATTATAGATTCACAAATAAGAGCCTCTCAGTCAGGACTGAGAGGCTCTTATTTGTGAGATCATTGTAAAGATCTTATTTGTAAAGATCATTGTAAGCCTCTCAGTCAGGACTGAGAGGCTTACAATGATCTTTAAGCTATGTGATTCACTTGGATTCCACAATGGAATACAGCAATCATCAATTTAGTTTTATTGTGCAGATGTCATAATTCTAGACTATTTTACTAGAAATCTCTGTAGGTTTTCCTAGCTTGCAGTCTGGGATGTGTTCATTGTGGTTAAGAGGAAACACTGTGAACTGGAGGAGGATGTCTCTTAAGTCACTTGTCTGTGCACTTTGGGAATAAACATGGTATGTAGCACAAATTCAGTAAGTGTGTGTTAAATCAGCTGCCCTTAAAAGCATCTAGAGGAAAAAGAAAGTGTATTTGAGGTTAATGATCAGCAAGATGGGTAGACAGGATGCATTGTCCCTAGAGAGTTGTGAGAGAAAGCAGAGGAATGCAATTTCTGTATGAATTAATGCAACAGTAAGAGTATTGTGTAACTCTGTGCCACCTCTCACTCCAGACAGCCCAGAAATATGGCTGCAGCAGTGGTATCAGTACTGACAGTGGAGCTGCCATTAGAATGGTTTTACCGCTGACTGTGAATGCTGTCCAGGAGATCCTGACTAGATTTTACCATAGTTGATCCAGGTTGAGTTCTCTGTAGCCACAGCTTTCCTGCTAGCTGCTGTTCTCCAGATAGTTTATCAATGGCTTGACAAACAGAAGCCATCCTGTTGGTTGGTAATCCATGCACAACTTACATAGGCATTTGGTATATTTGATACAGAGTGGCTTTGTACCTAAAAAGATCTTGATAAGTTTTTAACTTGAGAACAAAATTGTAGTGTAAAACTCATCCGAGTTTCATTCATTCTTTCTTGTTTCTTGTCTTACAGGGTTTTTTTTGTTTGTTTGTTTGGTGTGGATTTTTTTGTTGTTGTTGTTGCCATCTTATTTAACCCAACTATTGCCTGATGATTTTGGTTTTTTTAGAGTGGTCAAGCAAATAGTACCTTTAGCAAGCTCAGAAAAGGATGTAAATGTGCACAATGTTGTGGTTTTTTTTTTATACTCTTATGATGGCTTACAGAGATCGTTAAAGGAAAGTCGGTTAACTTGGTGTTAGAAGATTAAATGTGAGATAGACTTGTGCTTATTAATGGTGGCATATATTATTTTAGCTTTTTAAGACAGTTTTAAAACCTTGTGTTGATTAAGAGTATTAAATTCCTGGCATCGTGTGAACTTCCCCCCTGCTCCCCTCCCAGCTAATCCTTTGTAAATATTTCAGGTTTATTGTAGCTTGACTAGAATCAGAATGCAATTGGTGAGTAGTAGCTCACAAATCATGCTTCACAAACTTTTTTTTTCATTGTCATGCAGGAAAAAAAGGCACAAATTGAAATACAAGATGTACCTTTAAAACATAAGGAGAAAAAATACCGTAAGAGTGATGAAACTCTGGAACAGGTGACTGAGGTTGCAGAGTTTCCACTCTCAAAGAGAGTCATAATCTGACTGGACACAGCCCTCAGCAACCTACTCTAATTGGCTCTGCTTTGAGCAGCATGTTTGGATTAGGCAGTCTCCAGAGGTCCCTTTCGACTGTGCTATGATTCTGTGATCCTATATCTGATGTAATATGTCCATATCTTTGAAGGAATCTGACTAAATATTTGATACCTACTTACACTAGCTTATTTGAAATGAATGATCTTTGTATGTCTCTGTCTACTTCGTGCTGTATCAAAACTGTTAAAGCCAACTATTCTTAATGTTTCTCAAGTAAGGAGGAAATTCTGAAAAACATGAATATAAATCTTGGTTACTGTGTGTATGAACAGCATAATTCATATCTAATTTCTACAAATTACAGTGTCTAATCATAGTAATTCTTGAGTTCTGGCAAGGTAGCGATAAGGTGCATGTCTGAAAATTGAGCGGAACTTTGTCTAGACATGTATTTATCTTTCCTTGGGAAAATAAAAAATATCTATCAGGGAAATACAAGCAATATTTAATATTGATTTACAAGTATTTCTCTTATATGTAGATGCCAAGTCATGATGAGCAGGAGTCCACTATAGCGGACCTCTCTGTAATGGTTCTGAAAGACCTTTCCCCCAAGCAACCCATTAAAAAATTCCAAAATTACAAAGGAAAAAAAGACTTAAAAGAAAAAAACCTTTTGCCCTTTACCTCCCATAGGCTCTGAAATCCTTTATGCTACCAAAAGGCCCATCGTATAATCTCACATATGCATATTGTCTGTGCCTCTCTTCAGACAAGAATACTGAAACGTGCAGGTGCAGTTGTTCCTATGTCCAACATAGGAACAATTAGATGATAGAATATAACGTTCTCAGGTAAAGAGAAGTAAAATGCTAGCTAATTGCATTCAGAAAGCTACCTTTGGCACTCATCTTTAGGAATGGCTTTAGGATGTGTTTTAATGCTGTAATTTCAATTACAGTCCTGTACCTTTATTGTGTCAGACATCCTGTGTAATAGAGGCTGTGTAGATAGTTAGCAATTGTAGGATATATAAGTCAGGATTAAGTAGCAATAAAAGGTTCACTGAACTGCACTAACAGATCAGACATGGTTATAGTCTGTGTCAATGCATTTGCAGAGATGTGGGTTGATAAATAGGCTGTAGTCCATTTGCTTATTTTATTTTTCTTTGTGTGACATAAGTGAAGAGAAAATGATAGTGTATGTGGTCCTAAATTATGTGAGATTTCATAAAGGCAGTAATAATTGAGGAAGTTGAAGTAAACATTCTTTCATTTTTATGGTATATGCCACCTCTTGTTTGTAGCTGTGTTTATCAATCAGCTTTCCTCTTTCCATTATTTGTAGTTATCTTACCATTATATGGTTCTCTAACATACTTTGATATTCAAATTATATGAAATTTAATAGAATCGCAGCGTGGTTTGGGTTGGAAGAGACGTCACAGACCATCTAGTTCGAACCCTCCTGCCACAGGCAGGGACTCCCTTCACTAGCCCAGGTTGCCCAAAGCCCCATCCAACCTGTCCTTGAACACTGCCAGGGAGGGGGCAGCCACAGTTGCTCTGGGCCACCTGAACCAGGGCCTCCCCACCCTCACAATAAAGAATTCCTTCCTAATATCTAATCTAAATCTCCACTCTTTCAGTTTAAAGCCATTACTCACTGTCCTCACTGCAGGCCCTTGTAAACAGCCCCTCTCCAGCTTTCAATTTAACCAATTGCAGTGACCGGCTGTTTCTAATTTCTGTTTTCAAAAGAGATATGTAATGCACTTTTTCTTCCATTGCTTTACTTTTTTGTGTGCTTACCTTTCTCAAACTCTCTTTTTATGAAATCTAAATTTTGCAATCACTAGAATGAATTAAAATACCCTATTTTGCAAAGTGCCTTGTTGGTCTGAATTCTCATTCTGAGCACATACAGTATTATACATATATAAGTATATAGCTTGCACATATTAGTATTCTTTCTTGCTGTTATATAATGGTTTCATTCAAGGAACTTAGAGCTCTTGAGTCAAGCATTTTGATTGAGCAGTTTTGCCCCTTAAATAGCATTTTTTTTCAGCTACATAAACTGAGATAGAGTAAATAGTTGAACAGGAAAAGTTCAATAGAAAACCTAGGAAGAGAAATTGTGTCGTAAATACTATTTGCCCTCTTAAGAGTACACTAACTTTAGTTTTTATTTCCCTCATGATAGAAACTGTATATAGAACTTTCAGGAGTAAATTAAATTTACCTGTTTACACTCCTTGTTTAATTTGCAAGAGCTTCAGAATAGCCAGAAATATATTTTATTGTTTTTTTCTTAATTTAGGCTCAAGTTAATTTTTGTGTTAAGACAAGAGATTAAATAAGATAGAGTTGTTTTTTGTTGTGTTTTTTTTTTTTTTAGCTTCCTGACTTTCAAACTATTCTCATCCCAAGATCTGTTGGCACCGTTTATCAGTGGTCTAACTTCAGACAGGCATGATTTTATACTGTAGTTAAACCAGATGTAAATGCTTGGAGCAGGGCAAAGTTTATTCTCTCTTTGTTACATTTGCCCCTTTTTGTACAGGCAGTAGAGTATTTGGTTCTTGGGGCTATCCAAGTGCTGCATTTCCTCCTGATAGAACTCAACCAAGTACTGCTCATCAGAAACGAAGAGCCTTTATTTAAGAAAGGAAGCTGGCCTTTTAGGTTTTCTCTCATACTTGTAATTAACTAACTACGCTGTATTGGTTAATTTTCCTCATAGTAGCTGATATGGGGCTGTGTTTTGGATTTGTGCTTGAAACATTGTTGATAACACAAAGATATTTGAGCTACTGCTGAGTGGGGCTTACACAGAGCCAAGGCTTCACCTCTGCTTCTTTTTTCTGGGTTTTTTTTTTTTGTTTTTTTTCCTTCCTTCCCTCAGTGTAACTTTTTAAAGTTTTCAGCATGAACCTTTTTCCTGTGTCATGAGAAAAATAAATATTAACATTCCTTATTATAGAAAGTATCAGAATTCTTTGATGAATCTTGTTGTTATTCTTGGATATTTTTAAAAAATGGATTTTTACCATATGGTTTGTTTCATGAACATATGGGTCTGGTTGGCGGTTTTAGGAGATAGAGTGATCCAGATTTTTCTCTGGATATCCTACAGTAAAATATTGGTATATAAAAAAAAAATATTCGACTACCTAATACTGCAGAATAGGAATCTGCATTATATGCATCCACTTCATTAACTTATTCTTAGTTTTTATTTATTTTGTACTGTTTTCATTTGCAGACTCTTCCTATGCTCATCTTGATAGTTCTGCTTTTGTGAATAAACCAGTAAATTATTAGAATTAATTCACTGGGGCATGTGGTAGGTATATGCATGAATACTTGCATACCCTCACCCACCATCTACATGCATAGACATAAATTTAATGAGTGAGACTTAAATTACTGATTCCTCTTCATTAGTGAGACTTTAAAAATTGTACTTATTTAAACAAGATATGGATTTCTGCCTGGTAAGCCCTAGGAATACCATGACAGAAAGGTGAGTACAGTGGCTCAGGTAACTCTCTTGCCCTCCCACCATGTGCAAGTGGGTTAAAGCTGTACTGAGTGTATGTTAATTCCTGGGCTTTCTCTGCACTTCAGGCTGAGGATTATGTGGTTTAGAGTAATATTCAGAGCAGACAGTTTACTGAGCTGGGAGCAGCCTACGGCTTACTTACATGCGCAAAAAAACCCTCCCAAACCCCAAACCTGTCTGGACTCTCAACCCTTCTGGAACTTAAGTATTTTATGTGGGCTCCAGTCAGGTGCCTTTGTCTTTCTAAGATCTAAAACATAGAGAACTTTGTAAAGTGAGGTACTTTTAAAACGTTTTGAACAAGGAACTGCTCTTCTAATTACGCAATGTATCTTGTAGTTCAAAAGTCTGACAGGTAATGGTAGAACTAAATATAGTACTCAGCAAGCCTGCTGTTTCAAACTACATCTGTGATCTGCTAAAACTATCTGTCCTCAATAGGCTTTAGAATAGATTCACTACAGTACTATTCATGGCTGTCATTGAAACTGCCTGTTTTGTGGAGGAAAGTCAAGCCAATGAGGTGTTATGAGTCAGTGCTTAGCACATCCAGGTCTGAGTAGGGAGACTGAAGTGCTTAATCCACTTTACCAAGAGTGCCTTGAGGATAAAATACTTAAGCCATATCACTCCTGTTGTAATTCTCTCTCTAGTCCGTTTTATATTTTTTTGGTACCGGGACTTCCAGCCTAGTGCTCCTACTAGGCGCCATTTCACTGACTCACATAAAACTACAAATGAATGACCCATATAAGGAATATACTTCCAGTAATGCATAAAATAAAACACAGACTGCATCAAATGTATCGGGTGCATTAAAAGAATATCTGTATCAATTGGTGCTTAGTACCATAAAGGGATATTGTGCAGGAACTGATTCCAGGAGGCAAGAAGTTGGTTGTGTCTTCTGCCAGACACACCAGTGAGACCCACAGTTCATTATTAATATTCCAGAAGGAATGGATTTCTGATGCCTCTGGATAGGACAGACTATAGTTGTGTGGCTCATAACCATGATGTGTCTATCTTAATTTAAACTCGTCCACTTTAGCAATTGGATACAGGTCTCAAACTGTGCCAGCCAGACTAGTATACATGTGCATAATCATACTGTAGGCTATACCACTGCATGGCATCCTCCTTCCACATTGCAGCTGTGTCCAATCTTGGTATTTATACAGATGTTTGTGTCTTTAATAGCGGGTTAGGTATTTATGTCTTATTATTGTTATCAGCATACAAAAATCATATATATTTTCCGTATCTTCTAGTATGCTTTTATTGCATTGTATGCAGTATAATAGTGCTAGAAACTGTCGTAGGTGTCTATATTTCTATGAACATCTATTATATTTGTATTAATTTGATATAACTTCTTAGTAAAAGAAGTTATGACTTTGTACTTTTTGTTTCAAAAAATTATGATCTGTTCTTTTCCCAGTGTATTTCCACAGGAACGCTCTGTTTGGATTAGTCTAACGAATAAGTAGCTTTCTGCTAACTTCCTGTAAGATGCACACAAAGCACTTGACTCTGTCATTGCCATTGCCACATAACTGAGTGCAGTGTCCTCTAAAACCAACAATGTCATCATTAATTCATCAGAAACACAGCTGTGAACTTTGGTTGTTTTATTTCGCCAAAGCAACCGGGCAGAAAACATTCCAATGTGCAGAAAAGAAAGTTCCAAGCAACTGGGGTGCACAATGCT
Source organism: Heliornis fulica (assembly GCA_013399135.1). Classification (NCBI taxonomy): domain Eukaryota; kingdom Metazoa; phylum Chordata; class Aves; order Gruiformes; family Heliornithidae; genus Heliornis; species Heliornis fulica. The sequence continues at coordinate 74,524 of VXBZ01005914.1, read as the reverse complement.
TTGTGTTTAAGCCATTGACCTTGTAATGTGATCACACAGACTTTTTGTAAATTAATCTTTCAGATCTTATGAGTGACATGTGAACTTTGACTTCATGGGCATAAGACAGACTCCAGCTCCAGTAGAGTCACCTGTATCCCAAATGCATTATAAATTTCCATAACTTACTTTTGAAAAACATGATTTTTGGGGGCTTTCATGTGTTTTACTAGGGGAATTAGTAGATTTTTTTTCCCTTTTTTTGCAGTGATGTACATCACTAAGTATAAATGTCTTTATCCCAAGTTTAATTTAAAAAATATTTTAGCTCTTCCTATAGCAATTATGCATATCAAACTGCAAAACATTAACTTTTCCGTGAGCTACATGCAGCTGTACCATTTTATATCTTGGTAATTTTTTTGTTGTTTCTAGGATTGTATCCATTTCCCTAAACGTAAAATTTCTTAGAATCAGTACTGACACAGCTAGTTTATATTTTATATATGAGCATGTTTGGTAGAAAACAGGCAAAAGATTCAAACACAAAAATATTCCTATATCATCAGGACATTATTTTTAAGCTATGAGGCTATTTATTGTAAAGCCTCTAAATTTCTATATGAGCATAATTATTTTTGTTCCTGGTGCCAAAAAGCTGGTATGCTGATTGCTAATGCTTAGTACATGCTGTTTAGGCTATCTGGTTTCCCTGACATCTGTCCTTTGGCTTGTGGCATTCTCTTCAGTGACAAGAAGTGAGAACAGGAGCCTGCCCAATCTGGCTGTGTGACCTGTCAAATGCCATCAATGCTTCTAGCTACAATCATGTAGCAATCTCTTATCTACCAAGCATAGGTGTACCAAGAAATGAGTGAGCGTAGGGAAGGAAATACATGTACTACAACATTGTGTTAGGTACTTATTGGCCCATAGCTTCCATAGTCAAATCTACCTACTGTTTCTGTAAAGTGAGTAAGGGCTTCCTGGCTTCTTTCTGCATGTAGATACATAGACCTGTGCTTTTGATTACAGAAACCAGGATAATAACAGTAAAGAAGCATTTTGAATGTGTGTGCTTTTCTAGATGTCTTTGTTCTGGGACATGAGAGAGGATCTATGACTGAGAAGAAGGTGGCCAGGTTAGATGGGCAACCTGGTCTAGCAAAGGTGTCCCTGTCCATGGCAGGTGGGTTGGAACTAAATGATCTTTGAGGTCCTATCCAATCAAAACCATTCTATGAAGAAGAGCAGAAAGGTGCTGAAAGGGATTTTTTTTTTCCTAAGGCCAAGAGAATTAAAACCTATTATAAAATTAGTGGCAGAAAGTAATAATCTTGTCCTAGTAATTGAAAGTAATTAATCCTTGTCCCCTCATAAGGAAAAGGAGATTGGCTCTCCTACAGAGACTTGAGTTTGGCAAGGACACAAAATAAATGGATTCTAGTTATAATAATAGAGGAAATTTGTCATGCCAGCAGGGATATGGTCACTGATGTTGCTGCACATTTACTATGTGTGTTAAGAGAGAAAATCTGTAAAGATTTTAATAAATGATCAAAACTGAGGTTTACTTTAAGAACTAGACCTACTGAAAAGGGACCTCGTAATAATATTAAGATAAACAATATTATCACTTTGCATTTCTATATTGTTTTTAAAGCAGCTGTTAAACATCAAGTAATAATTGATGTTTAAAACTGGTTTTGTCTCAGTCTTAGCTTTTTTATTGTTACATGGTAAGTGTACATTTTCTGGCAATGTATATTTGCATATTTAAAGGTTTAACTCCCATTCTTGTACTAACTGATTGGATTCACTCCCTGACCTCAAAATCAAGAACTGGTGCAGGCAAGCTTGAAACTCCAAATAAAATGTTTTCCCTGGGGCAATATTTACCCTCAGTAAGTTTCCAGATGACACCAAGTTGGGTGGGAGTGTCGATCTGCTGGAGGGTAGGAAGGCCCTGCAGAGGGATCTGGACAGGCTGGATTGTTGGGCTGGGGCCAACAATATGATGTTCAACAAGGCCAAATGCCGGGTCCTGCACTTTGGTCGCAACAATCCCAGGCAACGTTACAGGCTTGGGCAGGAGTGGCTGGAGAGCAGCCTGGCGGAAAGGGACCTGGGGGTGTTGGTTGACAGCCGCCTAAACGTGAGCTAGCAGTGTGCCCAGGTGGCCAAGAGGGCCAATGGCATTCTTGCTTGTATCAGGAACGGTGTGGCCAGCAGGACCAGGGAGGTGATAATCCCCCTGTATTCTGCACCGGTGAGGCCTCACCTCGAGTATTGTGTTCAGTTTTGGGCCCCTCGCTTCAAGAAGGACATTGTGGTGCTGGAACGTGTCCAGAGAAGGGCAACGAGGATGGTGAAGGGTCTGGAGAACAGGCCCTATGAGGAGCGGCTGAGGGAGCTGGGGTTGTTTAGTTTGGAAAAGAGGAGACTGAGGGGAGACCTTATTGCTCTCTACAACTACCTGAAAGGAGGTTTCAGTGAGTTGGGGGTTGGTCTCTTCTCCCCAGTAACAGGCGACAGAACTCGAGGTAATGGCCTCAAGTTGCGCCAGGGAAAGTTTAGGTTGGATATTAGAAAGAACTTCTTTACTGAAAGAGTCATCAAGCACTGGAACAGTCTACCCAGGGAGGTGGTTGAGTCCCCATCTCTTGAGGTGTTTAAAAGACGGGTAGATGCAGTGCTTGAGGACATGGTCTAAGGGTAGACTTGGTGGCGGTAGGTTAATGGTTGGACCGGATGATCTTAGGGGTCATTTCCAGCCTTAAAATTCTATGATTCTATGAATATTGTTCACCACATTCTTCCTGAAGGTTTTTACGTTTTCCTTTTGAATGGAAATAGAGGAGCCAGATGCAGGTATCTAATTTCAAAATACCCTTCCATTCTTTAGAAAAGAAAAAGATTCTTCATTATCCTTTCTTTTTAAAAAATGTTGTTTTCAGTACTCCATAAAATATATGGAGTATATGACAAGTATATGACAAGCACAGCAGCAAACTGACATTCCTTATAGAAACTTTGCAGTTGTCCTGTGGCAACAAACCCCACCAAACGGGTAAAAAAGAAAAATAAAATTCTTTAGCATTGATTTCTCCGACCTCTCATAAGCAGAGACCGAGGTGTGGCAAAGCTCTCTCTATCTACCCTTACTCTCTTACAGTGATTTTTCTCTTGAAGCCAATGAGAGCTTCATAGATTAGATGGGATGTTCCTTAGTGCAATTATTCGTTCTGTGAGTTGAAAGGGTCAGAAACATTTCCTGAGCAGTAAGAATCAATAGTTCTGTTGTTGTGAGGTGGGATTCAGTATTTGCATTTCACATAACTACAAGTATTGCCGATCTCTTTCTTTTTCTCACAAGCTGTGTAATTTTTGGTACTGCCAAGGCTCTAGATTTTTTGCAATGCCATAATTGCACTAGAATCTTTTTCTTTTCTTTTTTTTAAGAGACAAGCCCAAGCTTTTCTTTTTAAAACAGTTAACAATTAGATGATCTAAATAAGAAGATAATTATGGCATCAGATGTACTAGACCTGGTATATTAGGAGAGATGTCCTGGCTCTCAGCATGTGAGTGTTTGTCTTTGCCAGTACATGGCACTATAGCACATACTCTTCTATTAAGCTTATGGGCTGAGCTACAACAACAAGGCAATGAAAGCTAAGCCAGTGTGACTCGTCATGGATCTTGCTGTTTAAAACCAGGTGTCTTTATTCAGTAGTTTGACATGTTTCTCAGAACCCAAGTTTTGAAAAGTAGCATATATATATATACCTACTATTATATTTATATGTATACATATATATATGTAAACCTGTTTCTAATGTCCTGTGGTTTACCAAATTTCTGTTGTAATACTGAGCTCTACTTCTTCCCATTTATTCTCTTTTTGATTAGCATACTTTGCGTTTTGTTGGTAGAAAGGTTTCAGTTCTAAAATAATAATTTTTAAGAAAAGAAAAAAAGGACCTCCTCTCAAAACATATTTCTGTTATTGGCAGGATATATTTCTGTAAACAGGTCAGGTTTACCATGTACATATATATGTGTATATATATATGTTATACAGAAGTCAGTATTCAGAGGTATGTGTGGCTATTGATACACAGGACCAAGTAGTAAGGATCACTTTAAAAGACATCCTAAAGAGTGTGAGGAAATACAGTCTGAACTCCTAGATTACATAGACCTTTTTTTTTTTTTTTAAGTTCTGCCTATAGTTGCTTTAGGTGAGTCTTTGTGGCTTATTGCTCCTTGGGCTAGACCTGAATTTTAGTTGAGTCTAAGCTACACCTAACTTTAAAGGTCATCTAGACCATGTGTTTTTGTGTGGTTTCCCTTCCTATGGATGTCAGCATTTTGTTTTGTTGGTGTTTTAGCTCTTGCAATGAAGTTACTTATGAAGAAACAAATCTCTGAGTCACTAATTTTATTACTTGCTATATTTTCTGTTCCCCCAATAGTTTTTAGACCTGTAAGTATTCTTAAAAATACTTTGGTGCAATTTTAAAATACTATAATAAGATGCGGTGGTACCAATGTGCTATACTGTATTTCTTGGAAATATGAAAGAAAACATGACCAAAAGAAGAAAAATAAATGCATTTTTTTTTTTTAACAGAAAACAGCTGCAATCACATCAAGGCATTTTTGTCTACTCTACTGGCTTTGCTGAAAATGAAAGCCACAACTTAATAATGTTCAAGGGAGATAGTTCTATAGAATGAAATCTGTTAAATGCTTAATAGCAAACAGTTAAAAACACAAAACGGAATGTTTAGGAAACTGGTTTTGAATGCTAAATAGCCTGGGTTGCAGAAGTTCTGCATCTTCTGTAGAGGCTGGAAAATGAAAGATTTTATTCAGAACGATGGATTGTAAATACCAGCTCAGGAATTTGTGTCTTATGTTTTTGCACATATGTTCAGTGTGTTCAAATAAAAACAGCTCACTTTCTAACCCAAGAATACTGGAAATTATTTGAAATCAAGAGTTAAAACCAGGGAGCTACCCATTTGTTGAGGAAGACTTCAGAAAGGCAAGAGAAAATTACACTCATCTGTAGTAAAATACTATTTTTTTATTTTACAAGTATAGTAGATTGGATGAGCTAAATATTGAACTAATCTGTAGTTAGAGGAGCTGAATTTTTGCAGAACATCTGTTGACAAACTTGGAGTAAATGGATTTTAAATTCAAAGTGATTCAAATGAGAGTAATTTATTGCCATTTAGTATTTAAATTGGGGTGGTGTTTACATCATGATTTATGCTGCTTTTAAAATTCAGAACCTTTAAAATTATTTTTCTAAAGAGCAGTTGACTGTTATTGTTTAGTGACTGCTAGGATGTATTGACTTTCAATCAAACATGCCCCTTATTTAGAGCCTCTATTGCCCTGGCCAGGAAAATATATTCTGTGCACATTTAATTATAGAATTTAATGTATGTTTATTTAGAATTGTTCTGTTAAGGACACTAAATAAAATTTCTTCCTTTGTAGATTACTGCTTAGTAGAAATTTATGCCCTGCTGCTTATGATGAAAGCTGCTATACAAGTCAGTAGCAAGAAAACAGTGTTTAAAAACTACTGAATTTTAACTAAAGGAAACTTCTTATTCAGTATATACAAAAATCAAATATTCTGTACAGTTACAGACAGAAATTGGATTCTAGGGCAAGAGGTAGGAGAACACTACAATCTCTGGTTGCAGTTAGCAGGGAAAATAGGATAACAGTGTTTTAGGATATCCATTGGACAGAACCACATTTCATTATGATATTGGAAATGTTGAAACCAATCAACCAATCTACCTACCTACCTCTCTGTAAAGCTACTTGCTTTCTTCTTAAATGGAAGTGTTGCCTGCTATTAGTGGATTGATCCTATTTCTTGAAAAGTCTCCATGATTTTAGAATACTAAATCTTTTCTTGCATTTGTTTTTATTCATTTTCAGAAGAGCAAAACTAGTTGCTTGCTCTTCCAACTCCAAATTAATTTTTCAAATTCAGATTAAACAGGATTGAACTAAAGAATATAGTAAATTCAAATACATAAAATATTTTGGTACCTCTGCAAGAGGCTCTAATTATCAAAATTTGATGTATCAATTCACTTAACTCAGCAGGTGCTTACATAGCAATAATTCCCAGCCATGAATAAAACTTCCTTGTTTGAATATAACTTTTTTACTTAATGTACATGAGTGTATGTTTTAGCAAGGTCAGATTTTACCAGATTGTTTCACACCAGGATTTTAGGAAAGATTAATTAAGTGGGAAAAAATAGAAATAATTTTACATTAAATTAGATCTGTAACCCTTTGTTTGCTTTTGTATTTAGGCATTACATAGAATAGATTCATAATTTTCTTTGATATTCCTTTCTCAGCCATATGTTTTGCTGTGTGAAACCTACTATTCAGAAGTTAATTGGGTAATGAAATATTGGTGTTTTTATAACAGTTTTACTGGTTTGTTACAGTAAATCAAAGCTCACTTTGTTTTCCTTTTTAACATACTAAATACCACTTGATGAGTTATATCTTTTATGAGTTAAACTGCTTAGGTTTGAATCCAGTGCTGTTTAGATTCTAAGAGGTACTAATGCTGTATTTGTTTCAGTTAATGAATATGGACCTTCAAAGTCATAATTTTCCTCTAAAGCTTATATACATATATAGGTAATTGAGAAATATAGTTTTGTGGCATGACTTTTGGTTACTTTTAAAAAACGAATACGTGCCTGATAGGAATGTTAGAAACTTTGGATCTGTGTGATGTTTTCAAATTTTGTTTCCTACAGTTACTTTCTTAATACTTTGATGAGGACTTAGAAATTTAGCTTTTGGTGACCAGGGGAGAAAACTTCATTGCAGGGACCTAGAAAATGTTATACAACCTGTAGATCAAAAGTTGCCATGGAATGAAGCTAAAATTGAAGTAAGCTTCAGAAATTGAACGGTAACATGAGTATGACTTGTAGCAATTCAGCTATAAAGCTTTTTGGATCTTTAAAAGTTACAAAATTATTTCCATATGCTTCCACGAAGAATTCACACTTGCAGCCACCAAAACCTGTTTATTATATCCTGGTGCAGTTCCATGCAAACTGCAGCTGCAAGTAATGTAGCTCAGTGTGTATGACCTCAAATGAGAAGAAAATTATTCTAAGACATATTTTAGCTTCCTTTTTCTTTCTACTTGTGTCATCTCTGGTAACCGATTGCTTTTATTTTCTGAAGTCTCCAGGGTGTGGCATAGATGATGAAGTGTAATTTTTCATTATTTGCACATTCAAATCACAAGCATTTGACTAGATATTTTTGAGAAAGATAAAGTAAAATCAAGTATCATGGCTCTCTGTAGTGGCTAAAATATGATGTTTACATTCATTCTTCATGCAAGAACGTGTCATAATTATTTTTACTTTTATAACCTATAGGCTATCTTGAGTTTTATTGCTTTTTACTCTTCCTTTCCTGTTCCTCTGCCCCACCCTGAAGGGAGAAGAGTGAGTGAGCCAGCTAGTGAGCAGTGGTGTGGTGCTTAGCTGCCTACTGGAGTTAACCCACCACAGTCTAATAAGGATGTATTCCCATAATTTAAATTAGTTTCCAATTTATTGACACCAGTTCTGTCTTCTGTGGTGTAAAAGAACTTTGTGCTTTTACCATTTATGGAAATGGTAAGAAGCTCTTTCACAATAACATGATGTTAGTTTTTGTATGCAGCATGTTCATAACATACCACAGTAGCACTGACCAGTACTGTTCATAGACAGGTAATGCGCGGTGCCTTGGCATGATGCACAAAGGCGAGACCTTGAAGGTGCATGTCAAGTAGTGTGGAGATACAGGGCAAGGGCAGCCTTTTCAAAGCAGAAGAGAATGATTTGAGAAACAATTACTAAGTCAGGAAATAAATAAAACTTTCAAAAACTTCCTGTGTTGATGTATTAAAAATCTTGTCTCAATGCATCAATGTACTCTGGAGCAGTTACTTAACTGACTGTTGCAGTCCTACCCATAAGTAAAAATGTAAGTAAATTAGAGCATCAAAATAAACTATTCCAAGAAAATAAAGTAACATGGGACCTCTTGATTGTAATACTTTCAAATCAAGCAACAAAATATATGTTTACATACATGCCAGCTATATGAGTCTTTACATAGTCCTGGCTTTCTAGTGCTTCTTCATTTCCTATGTGCCATTTTATGATTATTTACTATGATTAGAAATAACCGCCAGAGTACTAGCTTTCTGCCCATGCTAAAATCTGAGAAGGCCTGTTGCTGTAGATGTGGCAAATAAGCCTAAAGCTTTGAACTAGCAAGCCTGTAGTCACAGCAGGTCTGTCCGCAGTCATCCACACGTTTGCATTCCTACCACATTCAGTAAGGTTTTCTCTATAGACCAGTATCACTGAGGAATTCAGCAAGGAACAAGAAATCTTCAGTCAGAGAAGGGCCACAAGTGTGTGAAAAACTAGCCACACTTAAACAGTAAAGGTCATTAGCAGTCTCCTAAACTCCTGGCTAGGAATTAGTTTTTTGCATCATTAACGGTAAAAAGCCTAGGAAATGAATAGGACTCAGTGTCCTATTAAAAATTAGACAGAACAATTAAAAGGTTTTCCTATTTCTAATGGGAACCAGACCTAATAGCTCACTTTCCCCTGTCTAGTGAGCTGTTTCTACATTTTGAATCACATTAATTTTATGTCCTTGTATTTTTAAAGAGCTATCTTGAAGTCTTTTTGATGTACAGGACTTGTAAATGATTTACAGTGAGGGCAGTGAAAGCTTGGGAGAAGTAGAATCTAGTGTCTCCCTAAGACTCTGTGTGTTACTGATTCCAAGTCTTGTGACTCTCAGCCCCTGTGTGTGCATATGTATGCATTGTAAACTCTTAATGCAGATGCTGCGGTATGCCATCCCATAAGGTACAATGCTCATCTGGTTACAAATGCACAGCCTTGTCTGGTTAGGGTATATATTACATTTCCCTAAACACCGTTTTCTGATTTCAACAGCAAGCAGCCTTTCTGCCTTCATTTCAGTACAAATTTCTTGCTGCTGAGTGGATGACTGATGGCTATGTAAGAGCTATCTTCTCATCTGCTGTATGTTTTCCTTAACCCTAAAATGACTTCAGCACAAAAAAATTGCAAACAGTGAGACTTTATTTTTTTAAAATGTAATTTTTGGAGAGGTATGTTAAATACTTTCTTTCTCCTTATCTCCGCATCCTTACAGGATCCTTATAAAACAGTCCAAGGGTAGAATAAAGAAGGAATGAAATGAAAGAATGAGTAATGTTTTGTGCTGTCTGCTTTGACTGCAGGCTTGCCACTCTGGAGGAAACCAGCCCCCAAGTTAATAAACTTTTTCACTCTACAGCGGTTACATTCATTTCCCTCTCCATTTGCCTTAGGCTCTAAATCTTCCCACCTTGATTTCTGGTACTAATCAAGGTAATCTGTGAGCTAATTGTCAACACAAGCCATATGATTTTCTTGAAATTAAAAAAAAAGCCACAACATTTGGACAAGGAAAAGAAGACTGCAGCTAAATGGTGTGGGCATGAGGGGATAAAAGGACAAAAGAAAGGCAGGACAAGATGACCTTCCTCGCTACCTTCATTTTGCACTCAGTCACACCAGATGCAGAATTCCTTTCTGCAATGAATTGCCCTGTCATTAACATAAAATTAGCTCCAAACGATCTTAGTCAAAAGCTTTGAAATATGTTAGTATAGAACCATGCACTCAAAAACATGGGAAACCATGTGGATTTGCAGATGCAAGAATCTTCTGTGATACAAATATAGTTATGTTTACATAGCATAAGATTCTGCTCCATGGATATACTCTAGATGCCCCTGCATTTTCAGTAGAGCTGTAACTGTCCCTGATGTGCTCACCTGAGTGAATGCATCTTATTTCTTACAGCAAGGCCAAGTCATTCTAGTAATGAATGCTTGCAAGCAGAGTTTGTCCTACAACTTAAAATGCCCCTTCAAAACATCTAAGGATGCAACATGGACCATTAGATCAGTTTGAGGATGAAAATTTGAAATATTCCACGTGTTTCATTAGTAATTGTTTCCCCTTATTTTTAAGCAGTGAGTAAACTTTCTGCACTGGGATTAAAATTTAAAAGCCTGAGAAAAGTTTAGAGAAGTCATAATTTTCTTCTTATCTAAGTGCTTAAGATTGTGGTTTGATTAGTTTTATTATCATAAGTACATCGTTGATTGATACCAAGATTAGCTGAATCTCAATATGATAACCTGATTTTATGTTCATCTAAATAAAACTCTCTATGCATGATGATTGTGTAGAGAGCTTTATTTAGCCTCATGATGTGCTTTTTTTGTTTGGTTGGTTTTTTGTTTGGGTTTTTTTTGGTGGCGTTTTTATTTTAGTTTGTTTAAAAGACACATCAATTTTTTAAATACACTTGTCTTTTGTGTGTTGGAAGTGAACCCAAAGTATCTTTGGGAAGGAAATTGGTCTCTGCGTGAAAAGACTAGTGAGAAAAGGTTGAATAAATCTATGAAATTGAGTTTAAGTACATCAGCCAGTGCCTGAGCTGTAATCAGTCTCCAGTAGTATTAGCTGTTATTAATGTTTGAACATGTAAATACAGAATAGTGACTGAAAGTAACCTAAAATGTCTTGTTTGCTTGTAGTTTCACTTCATAATTTTTAACAGACACAACAGTTTACAAAGAAATGCTGTTTCCTTCCTGACCAACAACTGTCACCATTAATGAACATGAATTAATCAGTTTTCAGGCATAATGAATACACCGTGTACTGCTTAGGCTGCAATCTCATCAGACCATATATGTTAAATGGGGTCATATCAACATCTCTAGGTGGATAAGAGATCTTCAGAAGGAAAATGTAAATCAGCTAGATGTCTGCTATTGATCTTTCCTCTGAAATGACAGAAGCTCCATGCTCTAGCATGATGTAAATTCCGTGTAATAGTCATTACATAGTGAATAAAATAATTTCCATAAAGTGTGTGTGTGTCTGTATGTATACATGACAAACCAGGATACATGAAAGAGCATGGTGATTAAAAACCAGTGGTATCTATTGGAAAACTAAGCAAAACCAAAGGTTTCTCAGTGCCTTGTGGATATCAGACTTCTTTCCTAACTCTCAGCATCAAATCTATCTAGAACCTAGTGAAGGTGTTACATTTCCATAATTACACCATTTATGTATATTTAAAGTCAGTTTGAATTGAAAAGCATTGATATCAGTTTAGGTGTTCTGACAGTGTTTTTGTATATCTCAGACTGTTTTATAGCGCACTTTTTCATTAATTATATTTTAACAGAAGAAATTCTTGCCCCCTCTCCCCCCTTTTTTTTTTCAGACTGAAGAACAAATGGGCCTCTCTGAAGAGCAGCTTAAGACCCTTCTGGAAGAATGTATGCAGCCTCAGAGAACAATAAGTAACGTTACCATGCCAAAGTCTCAGGAATCTCTTTCTTGCGGATTAAGTCCCCCTTGTTACACAAGTCAAGACTCTACTTTTCACTCCACATCTAGTCTTTCCAAAATGTTAGTTGAAGACCATATTGTAGGGATGTTAACAGCTCAGGAAAAGGCTGGACTTGAAGACAAAAGCTTATGTGTTAATGCAGAAAGTGAAATCCCTGGCTACTATATCAGCAAAGCACTGGCTGATAGTCACTTATCAAAGGATTCATTGGCCCAAGCAGAGGAACCTGATGACTTAGAATGTTTACAGAAGATGGAAGATAAGAGTATTACTGAAGGTTACTTTATGTCAAGAGCACTCAACACAAAAAGGTTGAAGAAACCTTCTTTCTTGGGTGAACCATTATATTGCATCAGCATAAACAATGAGCCATCCACAGAGGCTGACATTCTCAGCATACCACTGCAAACAGGAGGTGAGATTCTTAACAACCCCTTAGAATAGGCTTTTGATTATGATAAAAAACCCAAGCACGTTCTCACCAAAGGTATGCACCAACACACGCTGATTATTATTGTATGGCAAGGAGGTACTTCTATAAAATGTAAAACTGTGCCATAAATAATACACACAAAAGAACTGAATGTTTATTAAAATTCTTGCCCTGACATAATTAATTATAAGACTAGGACTCTTATGAAATATAATATTGATGTTGATTAATTCTGTCAACTGGAAAACAGTGTTGACAACACCTACTGCGTATCTTTTTTGTGAGAAAGACATATTCACTTTTCTGTGGCAAGCAAATATTCTCCCAGTAGTTGGTATAACAATTCCCACAAAAACCCATAAAAGTGTTTCTTGATTGTTTTAAATAAGATGCAAATGTGTTAAATCAAGCAAATCACCATTTTGCTTGCTACCAAGTGCACTGTAGCCACTATGCAGTGAAGCGATCAGGTAACTGTTCATACATGTTGCGGTAGACATAGTCACTCTGAGGTAATTTTATTGTGCAAGAGACAAAGGAGATTTTAGCTGTTCAGCAAATATCCACATAGGACATGGTAAAAGTTTTTAAAGTGAAGTGTTTAGCACATAATTTAAATAGCTTTGAGTTATAATCATGTGTTGTGTCAGACCAGTGCAATAGGGTGTTTTGATTATCTGTTTTCCACGGTGGTTCATACGTTCCATATGGAACTCAAATCTGTACAGTTAATAAACATCTTGGGTTTATGGTTGTTTTGCTTGCTTGCCATATTTTTTTTTGGGGGGGGATTATTTAAGGAGAACACTGTTATTATCATCATTCCTATATATATTTCTATGTATATATATTACTCTGTGTGTGTATATATATAAATGTATCTGAAGGAAACTCTTGTGTGCTTTCAAAGATAAGTAATTCCTGCTTCTTTAAAGAAGCAATAATTTACATCAGGATCATATGCATATAAATATAGGTGATATTTACCGAGATAAAAGCCAAACTTACCCACACAGATAATAAAAGCTTGTTATTTCTCAGTTGTATGGGCCAATAATTATTTCCAGCTTTTTTTTTTTTTTAGCTATATTGTTTTAAATAGAAACTGGATCACAAACTGCTGTGGCTTTTTCCTCTTGCAACTAATATTGTGTTTGCAGCATATCAACAAATGATTCTTTTCTTTTTTACAGATGATTTGAAGATTGAAAGTTGAGGGGAGATTGGTTACATGCTTCTTTATACAACTTTTTTTTCTAGAAGTATCATCTTCATTGCTCTGAAGGCAGTATATTTTTGTCATTGAAAACTTTTTGTGAGGTGATTTATTAAGAGAGAATTAATATTGTAATGATCATATATTGTTGTGGTTGGAAGTCACTATAAACTCTTGCACCTCATCAGATTTCCTGGGAGCGTTCTAATACATAAATGTACATGCAGTCTTGTGCAGCTCTGTGTTAGATGTGCTATAAACATTATTGTTATACTAATCCACAGCCTAGCACTATACCAGATGCTTGAAGGAATGTTAACTGTCTGAGCCCAAACCAGGACAGTATCCACATCTTCTTCCATACCTTCTAAGTCACACCCACTTTCTATACTTCCCAATGCATCCAATTAATCACCATCGATTTTCCTGTCATTTGTTATCGTCAACACACAGATACTTTCCCTTAGTGCATAGTCCGCCCCTCTAAAATGTCTGTCGAGTTCATTCAGTGCATGACTTTGGGCTCCATCTGTCAGAACAGTCTGTCAGAGCAGGAGCGATGAATTATTGCGTGCTGCATCTGAACCCCGCAGCTGGTGTATCTAGTGCAGCCTGTGCCCATGGTCTGTGGGTTGAAGATAAGGAAGTTGCTGAGTGCTCATTGCTGAAGCCAGTTCTGGTTTCATCACGTCTCTATCTTGCTCGGTTTCATTAAAGTTCCTTCTTCATTAGTGTGGGTGAACCTTACTGTAATACTGTTATGGCATGTAGCAATCATTGCAGTGATGACATGCAACATTATGTAGCAGTTACCATCATACAATTTAATTTATCAGCTATTCTCACCCAAAATCAAATCCCTTTGATGTATACATCAGATTTCACCATCCTCTGAAGTAAGGCTAACCCAGACTGTCTTCTCCAGTATATTCTTGATCTCTACTACAGGGACTTTATCCCCCTCCTACAGTATGTGAAAGTTTCAAATGGGCAGGGCTAGCTGCCAGGCATCCCAGTTTTAACTAACCAGGTGGCCTTGGCTAAATATATATCCCAATGTTTGAGGATCCCACCACCCATAGCCCTCAATGTAGTCTTTAGGAGTCTGTAGTGTTACTCAGTTTTCCGGGAGGTTGGTGCATGAGAGGGGATGTGATGCACCCGCTTGGTGCCCAGGTGTCTGAGGGGTGTTTTGGAAATGAGTACCATTGTCTGACTCAATCTTTTTAGGGGTGCTGTGTTGGCACAGGACTTGCCTTTCATAGCCTGGGTTATGGTTCAGGGCATCGTCATGGGGCATGGGATATGTATCCAGCCACTCAGTGGTTGCTTCCACCATTGTAAGCACAGGGCACTTGCCTTGGAGGGCTTGTGGGACCTGGGGTATGCTCAGACTGCCAGGCCTCTCCTGTATTTATATTTCAGCCATTATCCTTCATACCGCAAAGGCTTTAACCACTTGGCTTTCTTGATCAAGGCACATGTTTTGCATTCAAGGATGACCTGTGAGATAGAATCCATGGTCAAGTTCATCCTTGATCACAGGCCCATCTATACACTGCATCACTTCCTTGATGGTCTGAGGTGTCGTGGGCCCAACAATCTATAAGTAATTCACACTTAAGTTGCCAGTTCAAATCCACCTGAGTCACTTCACACTGCACAGCCTCATCAACCTGCTGGTTATTCTGATCCTTAGATGCTCGACTCACGGGTATGTGACCAAAATGTGCTGTACTTTTACAAACTTTATAAATAATTTTATCTTTCCTCCTTTATGCACAACCTACTTGTTTTCATGATGTTACCTAAAACCTGGCCTCCACTATCCCAGTGCAGTTGGCTGGAGCTTGCAGCCTGTCTGACTGCTGAGACGTGGCTCCCAGAAAGACCCAAATGCGTGTTCAGTGTTCTGCCCTGAAACTGTATGCTGGGCTGCTGGTTTGACTGAAGGTGAAGACTTGCACAAGTTCTTTGCTGGATCAGAACGTCAATGCTGTCTGCTCTTCTGTGTCTGACACTTGATCCTGTGAAGAGTGGAACTGTACAGCAAACAGTCCCATCCCTGGTTAAGAAAGGTGAGTCATGAGAGATGGCAATCCCCTGGGAAGTCTTGGTGTGACAAAAAGGGAAGGAGTTCAGAGGCTTGGTCAGTTACTGGATTGTGAAACCTAGTAATGGCTAACCAGGAGAAGGGTAGTATAGCTGCTTTGTGTTTGAGATAATAATAAAAATGTATTGCGAGTTGTTGCTTGTCTAGTCTTTACTGTCTTTGCTTGTCTACTCTCCTGAATTTTTTACTTATTTACTGGGGCAATGGTCAGCTTTTCATTTCATGCACTGTAGTCTCAGAATAAGAAGACATTTTTTGTTAAACATTGTTACATCGTTCTCTTTTAAAGGTTGATTTTTTTTAATTTTTTATTTTTTTTCCTAGGCGTGGTGGGTTTTTTTTATTTTATTTTTGGGTGGTGGAGGGAGGACTCAGGAGAGATTGTCTGGCAATGAAAACTCAGTAGATTTTCCCAGGGCCATGATCTCATTTGACACAAGCTAAAACGACGAGTTATTTTTCAGATACTATCCTTACCATTTAATGTTCAACAAGAAATGGATACCATGGTAACTATACAATGGCTGCATTGTGGCACAGGGCTTAGTTGGACTAATCTGACTATTTAGATTAATACACACAATAGTTCATATTTTAAACTCATTTACAGAGTTGCAAGTTTGAGTGGATGTACACTCTTGAGGAACTGACAATTGTGTGGATATAAGAGAGATCAGAATCCAACCCACTTACTTTTAATTAAAAGATGTAAATGGGACACTATGTATGTGACAAGGAATTGCTATTTATTTTTTTATTTTCGGGTATTTTTCTTGTTTTACAACAGCAGTAACAAATCCATTGGTAGTGGCTGTTCTGCAGTGTCCCATTGCTTTACATAGGATTGCTGTAAATACATTTCATGGAACTTTATAAGTCTCACCTAGCTGTATTTCTTATCTTACATAAAATTTTAAAGCCTGTGTCTTAATTTCTTTATCATAAATATGATCAATGCAATACTGACAGAGTATATTTCAAGAGTATTTTCTCTGTCTGTATGATACTCGTGTAGGACTCTCCACTGGCTGTAAGCTGTCCACAGTCCATTTATTTTCACCTGGAATTTATGTTTTATAGAGTCCTTCTCAAAAAGAGTGTTAAAGTGCTGTGATAGTTTTTTGAAGAAAACTAAGTTCTGTTTCAAGTTTATATGTAGAACATCTATAATGTAAGAATTCTTACTTTTCTGTTCCATTTTATTATTTTAAATCTTTAGTGTTATGAAAAAGCTGTTCTTGGCATCCTCAAGAAAAAGCCTGTTGCTGACTAAGCCTTAGAGTATTCCTGAAGCCATGACTACAAGTTTTTTTTTTCCTATCTGGCATGTCAGGGACAAGCAGGCACTGTTGACTTGAAGAGGATATTGAACAGGAACTTGGTTACTGCAGGTCCTGCGAATTGCCAAGCACCCTGCACCTGTTGTAGTCACTGGAAACTGCAGGGAGACAGTGCTCTTGAAATGCTACTCTGAAGGTGCTTAGAGTCAGTAACTCAAAGACCGTGTCAAAAATTACTGACCTAATTTTCATCTCTAGTTTTGTTGCTGCCGCATTGTATTAAATAACTGGTTCTTTGGGAAGATTCTATTCCCTGCTTGATGTTGGAGGTGAAATATCAACTCAAGCCCTTCTTTCTTCATGTATTTTCAGCTGTGAGTAAAAGCATAGGAAATACAACTGTTTGATAAAACATGTTTACTGATATTAGGTACAGAATAACAGAGGTAGTATATAAAATATAGTGAAAAGGTCATTTGCCAATTTGATGAAACATCACCAATCTCAGGGTAAAATGGACATTGATCCCAGGAGGATTCATGGGTTTTTCTTTGTTTATCCAGTGTCTCAGAGTTGTGACCTGCAATAACCCCTAATTGAGCTCGGCGCTAGAATTCCAGCTGCACTGGAATGCGGCAGCTTCTCCTCGGGGAGTGATGCAGCTGAGATGATGAAGGTATTTAAATGATTCTTTTTTTTTGTCTGCAGCCTAAATCAGGATTTTAGAAACAGGTTTTCCAGAATACAAAACTTCATTCAGTGTAAATTGTGTTTGAGAAAAGATTCTGACAACTAACTACTATACAGTCTTCCCTACCTCCGTTCCTCCCAAAAGACAGCACAGCACCAGAGACTGATTTTTAAACTTTTCCTCTGACTTTTGGGCTTTGAGATCTGCTTATATCGAGGAATAAGAAATTTCATGTATGCACATAAGTGCTGCCTTGTACATTATTTTGCACTAAGATTTTACAGCACAAGATAGATAATTTTGTTCCAAATATTTATTATTGGTGAAAGAAACGTACCCACAAAGAGATTTTGGTGTGCTTGCATCTATTTTATGAGCAATATCTGACCAAACCATTCCGCCATTGTCACCAAGACTCAGCAATATACATCCAGTGCCGGTGTTCATGGCCGCCAATGCTCACCTGTTGATAGTGTTTTAGTGGGCATATTTCAATGCCACATGGTTTGCCCTCTTAAATAACAAACTCCATAGTGTTTTCCTCTGAAAGAGGAAAATACGGCTGAGTCAATCATTTTCATGAACTATATCTGTGTACTATATAAAACCAGATATAAATTATAGGTATTAATTTAATATATTTACTATATACTATAAATATACATATTTGAGTGGGATAATTTAAAGTCCTGTAGTGTTGAGTTCAGCATACTGAAGTGGTACGAGACGTTCAGTCCAGATTTGCTGTTATTATGAAGATTTAGAATGGTTGAGCGTCTTTGCCATTCCAGAGCAGTGACAGACTTAATTTACTGATTTTTATATTAATTTTTTTAAAAGAGTGTCGACTATAGACTAAAGTGGTTAAAAAATGAAATTATTCTTATGTGTCCAGAATTCAAATTTAAATTGAAGTAATTCTATCATTCTAAGCATGAAAAATTTCCAGCTTCATCATTAAAAAAAAAGAAACTAAATGTCCCACAGAAATTTCAGCCAAAAAGCTTTTTTTTTTTTTTTTTTTTTTTTTTTAAACCAAGGACGGCTGGTATCTGCTTTGTGGATCTGTCGTGCCTGTTTTCCCTCTCACTCTGTGAGGAGAGGTCCTGCAGAGTCTGTGGGCATGCTGAGCACAGAGTGAAAACAGGCTGGGCAAAAACTGTCTGCTGTGAAGATCAGAGGAAAGGGCTGCTTCAACATGTCCAACATGTCGTCAGGGTAGCAAGGACTAGTCTAGAAATGCAAAATAGCATGCCAGTGGTTCCTGGGATAGAAAAGGTGTGATTTTACAGCCCAGACAGGGAGGGATAGGTGTGGGGCTTTTGTTTGCATCTCAATTTCCGTAATTTCGATATTAATAAGATTTTTTAATATTTTCTTAAAACTATTTTTGAGATAAAATTTCCACAAATGATATGGGAGTGCTTTGTTTTGCTTCTGAGAAAGGCTTTTTAACTGCAGCCCTAAATCAGATCTCTCTCTTTTGCTTTTCAGGTTCAAAATCTGCTACATATTTGGCCTTTGAAGAGTGCCTCCTCCCTCAGTTACAACAAAAGACCCCCACCTATGGAATCTCGCATTTTGAAGGGGAGACACAGCAGACAAGGTGGTTTGACAGATTCTTGACAAGTTGTTAAATTAGGAAGGTTTTTGAAATCTAGGAAAAATAACAACTGTGATTTTTAAAAAAAAAATTTCAATGGATTTTTTTTATTGTGAAATAATTGCTCTTTTATTTGTAGCTAGATTTAAAGGTCAGGAAAACTGTTTCCTTTTTAAATAGAATAGAAGCACTTGAATACTACTAATTCTATAACCTACAATTATCCAATTATACGTTTCATTGAGGGATTGGCTGGAATCCAGCTGCTGTAGTTAGAATAAAAGGCTCCCTGTCATTTAAGTCTATGTGAAATAGTTCACTGCTTGCAATTGAATCTGCAGTACCTTATCTATTATGTTTTGTTTTTGTTAAAAAAAGCAAACTGGAATGCTCACAAGTGAGTATTACTTTCTAGAATAAATAATTTATATTTAAAGGTGGGTATTCTGTATTTTGGACATATTTTTTTTTCCCCACTTAGAATTTTGGTATCTTGTGAAAACACTGTTCTATGCTGTTATTTTCCTATTGTTTGCTTTGCAATTTGGTATGCATAGTTTTGGTGGGAAGGGTATTGCTGGAGGCATTCTACCCTAATTTTACAATACACAAAAATGGTCTCTCCATACACATTTTGTGAGTGGAAGCATCAGGGGAGACTGATGCTCTACAAGCAGCAATTTGTTTAGCTCTTATATGTGTTGCATAAGGTAGAAATTCTTGAATTTGAAAGCAGTTGAAGAATTAAAAAAAATAATGGATGAGCTTCATCTAAATTTGAAAATCCAAGTTTCTCTGTAGTACTTGCCTACTTTTATGGAGTTCCTATGGGAGATTTTGTGGAAATGACGATAAATGAGAGCAAGAGATTCTGCAGTGTTATATTAATATGCTCTCTTTTATAATCTCAAAAATCCTTTCCAAAAGAAATTTATGTTGAAAATCAACAAATGGCCTTTACTACGAAGTCATGGCAATATCAGTAAAAAGTGCACTATTGTCATTAAGATGTAGATCTTGCTACTGCTACCTCAATCTTTATAGGTTATCAGTATCTACAGGTTAACCTACAATACCTCTAGGACATAGATGATGACAACTCGAAAACTTAAGCTATGGGATTTGCATGGGCCCTGAGCGTGCTATGGTTAGAAAACATTGCACGCTGCAGTAGCATGAAACCCAAAGATTATCTATGCAAAAAAGAAGCAGCATGCAGTAGTTTTCTAGTCAGTAGCAAACTCTTAGGTTTCCCACTGACATGACTTCAGGGAGCTGGGAACAGCCTATTTCCCACAGGCTGTGGAGGGTGGGCATTTTCCATGTTCTTCGTGTGTAGTTTTTCTTCGACAGTTAATGTGTTGGGCAAGTACAAGCCTAACTTACCTTATCCATAGCTCTTTCTTTTGTCCCATTGTATTCACAATCCCCAAGCAATAAGTGGGTGGACTTATCTGTGGCTGAACACAAGGCATGTGGCTCGCCTTTTTCATGCGAAGGCATGTACCATCCATAGTTCAGATGCTATGCTGATATAAGCCATATAAATGTATGCAACAAGTTATCATGAAAATTTGGCTTGGGCTCAGAGAAGGTCACTGGAATGGGCTGCTGAGGCTATCTTCTCCCATGTTAGCAGCAGGCTTCTTTGTAAAACTTCTATCTATACCCTGCATACATAGATATATCTGTTCATACAGCTAATTGGCTTCCTAAATCCAGAGTATCTCATAGTTCCTGCAAGTACAGTAAAGAGATTTTTCCAGGTAGGAACTTTGTTGTTTGTAGTTCTGGCTCTTGGTGCCCCTGGGAGGCAAGAAGAGAGTTAGAGGCCAGATGTGCAGGACATTCCGTAGAGCAAGCCCAGATGAGATGAGTTACACTGATGGCATGAAGAGACTGCCCCATCTCACAGTCTAGAGAAGAATACTTCTGTAACTGGCCAGGACAGAAAGTCAGCAGCTACCCAGGCCAGGAGCTCTTTGTCTTTTTTCTCTCTTTGTTGACAGTGGATAAAATAAAATACACAGGACTATCGTCAAAAGTTTAGTGACAGCAAAATAGGAATAAAGTTTGTGGAACAGAACTCTTCATCCCTAGGAAAAAGAGATATAAGAATTAATCTCATAGAACTGCAGGAGCCCATAAATACACTTCTCATGGATATACCACCAGGCTTTGCTAAAGGGCTGATGGGACAAACCACTGCTCTGATTAAAAACTGAGCAACTAGTTTTGACTGTTCTTATTTTAGCAGCATGTTCCAGCTGTTTGTGTAGTGCCACATCCTCAGCTCTTTGATTGTAGTCCAGAAGAGATATTAACAGGTTTTAATCTGCCCTTACAGCCAGCCAGGCTGCTGCCTCTTTCTTTGACATGAGGACAAAAAGGGTAAGCCTGCCTGGGGAATATTTAAAAACCCTCAAAGTGTGCTTTGCCTTGTGACTTCATCAAGGGTAGGATGGCCATGCCTACACTTAACAGAAGGCTTCAACATCAAATGTGCCAGCTGGAAAAGTGGCTTTAAGCTGACAAGCTAGCATACCTAGGGTGAAAGCTCAGGTAAAGCCCCTTTTGTCATAGTTTTAGCATAAAGAGAGGAGAAAGGTCTTGCTTTGACATAATTAACAGCCCTAGATGGTAGCCAATTAAGTATTACAAACTGTGAATAAGACTAGAACAGCATGGTATAAATATAAACGTCCTTGTTGGTTTATTATTCTTTGTAGGTAAGAAGCTTTATTGTACAAGTTACACAACTTTAAAATGGAAAATGGTTAAAAATGTTTACAAAAAAGCATGTTCTTAGAAAATTATGCTAGCAAAAATGTCAGGAAGTGGGAAGCAAAAAAAATTCTTCAGTTCAGTGTGCAAACGTTTTTATAAAAATAGAAATACTAACTCTACAGGTAGCATTTCATGATAAATTATTTAAATAGCATATCTACAAAATTACGTGATTGACTATTACAATGGCAATGAGAAAAATAATTTATAAAAATACAAGCCATGGTATACAAGATGACAGGAAGAAATACAAACACAACATTAGAAATTGTATTTGACTTTTTTTTTTTCCAAATGCCATTTCCTTACTGGGAATACATTTTCTGCAAAGAAATTTTGACTATGTACAGCATTACCTTTAGCACTACAGTAGCTTTAAACTTTATTAGCCATTTGAACTCTGCTTAATCCAAAGGTTTCTCTCAGTCACACAACAATGAGGTAATATTTGTACGTAAAACTTTCACTGCATTCATTTCTTTTTCCTTTTCTGAAAGGAAAAGGAAATATAAGGATGCTGCCCCTTCTACTGAGGAAAAGAGTCTTCTGTTAATTTACATCAAGCCCTTTCTTTTTCTCAAGGAGCTCCTGAAATTCTGCCTAGTCTGTGAAGAATTCCTCTTGTGGCAGCACACTGCTAATTACAGTAATTGCTGTGAGCCTGTTTGAATGGTCACCCATTGTGGTCATCCTTCTTCCATCCTTGTGTAGACTCCACAGGGCAGGCTTTGACCAGCGGTTAGGCACAGCAGATGTTTCCCAGCACTGAATAACCACTGAGCGAGTAAATGGCCTTCCCTCACCTCAATGGTTGGGAGGGAGGCACTGCTGCTATCTGAAGGGACTCAGGTTTTAGCACAGCAGAAAAGCTGCCCACCAGGCTATCACTTGCCTTGTACAAAGAAAGGAAAAGCCAACACTGAGCTCAGACTGAGAAAAACAAGCATCCTATTCCTTATCCCAAGACTTTTCCCTGCACCTCCAAGCCTCTATGGGAAAAAAAAAAAAGTCTTTGTAACAAATATATCATCATCTGCTCCAGACAAGATTTTTTATCCCCCCAACTACAACCACTCTACTTTCAATATAGAACAGAGTTAATAAATAATCTGTATTTACAATCTTACAGTCATGAAGACTTGTAACTATGATTGGGTGGATAGTCTTGACGCATTTCTCATTGTTGTAATCAATAATCCCTCAGTCATTATAACATCAAGAATAGGTAAAAATAAATATTTTACAATTTCAGTATTTCATCTACAGGCCTCTTCCCCTCCAAAGAAGCAGGGGATTTAAAGTCTCTATGGCATGAAGAAAAGGAATGTTTTCATTACTATTGTTTTTGTGCCTTTTTAACCATAGAAGTGAAGCACATGCTGGTTTCCTGAAGGACAGCACAGTGCTGGCTGAGATGGCAGTGTTTTCTGGCACCATATCCAAAAGAAAACATTCAAAAGTAAGAAAGATCTGCATCCAATCAGGAAAAAAACAGAATCTAATTGTAAATCCCAGTTCTTCCAAAGCTACTGGGATCCAGTGTGCTAGTTTTTACCCTCTTTCCCCCTCCTATCACATAAACCAATTTTAGGGTATCTGTTTTGACCTGTGTACTAGAACAGCTGATCTAGCTCACCATAAATAGAATAAAAGGCTGTGTTTTCATCTGAAAACTATGACATAAAAGGATAATAATTTCTCCAAGTTAAATGGATGTAAACCAAGGTAGCGCAGCACTCGGATTCTTCTCCCCATAAAGAAAAGACTTAGAGTTCACCCTCCCACCCAAAAACCCTTTTCCCCACACACAATGAAAGGTCTTCAGTTTAAGTAGTCCACAGCACATCCAAAGATCTTCTTTTTACAAAATGCTACTCCATGGGACCTCCAGTTAGAGAGGCAGTGACACTGCACTGTGATAAACAGCAAACAAATGTCTTTCCTACTGAAAGAAGTGTGCTTGTTCAGTGAAGACAATTCTCATTTGCAAGACATGTTTGTTTCCTTCCACTTCAGCAGAGGTCAGATACTAAGTATATTCTCACTTTCGTTCTCTCAAAAGCATTCTCTTGAGGCAGGTCATGTGTTTCGAGTCCACATTTATGCAGAAAGAATGAAGGAAGGAATAATATAATGGTCCCAGGATTTGTAAGGCTAAACATTTCAGAAGGTGCAATACCAGCATTTTTAAATAGTCTCTGGATCCAATAACCTTGTGATTATGGATCTGAAAAGGAAAGAAGGATAAATGAATGTTTCTGTGGATTTTACTCTTAGACTTTAATCCCTAGACAAATTTTTAAAGAACATATTGGTAAAGAAGACTAGAAGTGGTTAGACACTTGCTAGAGTTAAACTTCAGAATCTAGTCTATGTAACCATTACATAAAGAAGTTGCAATTTCAGACTACTGGAGCACCCAAACCAGTCATGTACACTTATCTCCACTGGACTACAATGTACCAACAACCTTCTACTTTGCTTGCTTTTAAGGAAATCATGGTCTTTTTGCATGTCAGACACTACGCTCTTGCTTGTTACAATGTCTTCTATTTCCACACCTTGGACTTCCAGCTGTGCTGATTCATTCAAGTCAGCATTAAGATATTCAAGGTACACTTAAGATTTTAACAGAAGAGTTTATCAAGAAAGTGTCCTGTTTCTGTCTGCAGATCTCACTTGAGGTTAAGCCAGGAAAGATTATGGGCAAAATTCCCCTTTTGATTCTTATTTCTTGAAACATTCTATTTGTATTGAGAGCAGCTATCTTGAGCTAATTCATTTATATAGCATCTCATATATGAAATGTTTTCCTTTACCTCTGCATTCATATTTAAGATCTGAGAAGAACACCATTTCTTGAGAGAAGACAAACAATCCTAGCCGACCACCAGCATAGGTTTTATCATAGATCGGTCCTGAGTCTGCCATGATTTTCTTGCCTTCATACATTACAACCCTACAAAAAGACAATAGGTCAACTGTCTCCGACAAGCTTCTGTTAGGTTCATTCTTACAGACATCCACCTTCCTTGTGATAATTCCTTAAGATAAAAAGGATGATACTCACCTGATGTAACCAGTCTTTGGTCTATGGCTAAGACGCCATCTATATGCAGTGAAGTCTTTCCACCCTATGTGACGAGGGTCATGCCACAAAGTTCTCACCTACAAAAGAAATTTTATTAGCCAAAGGCCTTAGATGACACCTTCATGGTGAAATAACGGCTATTTCGACAGTCATTGTTACAACAGATTAGTGAAATCTTAAAGTCAGTCATTAGGCTCTCTAATGGGTCTTTTGAAGTCAACTGCATTTAATTTTTTATATATATACACACACACACACACATAGAGGAAGCTACTCTAATTCCAGAAATGATTTATTGCTTCTGGAAAGGTATAATTGGAATCATGTTTATTTTATACAGTATTTTACATGATTTGAGATAATTACAGAGTTACTGGCCTTTTACCAAGAAGGTTATGCCATTATGATCAGCGTGTACAGACTCACAGAAAATGTTTCAACTTGTTGAAAGAACATCCTGCCTTGCAGGGCAGGGTAGAAGCGTATGTTATCAAAATGCCACACTTACCTGGCCAGGGGTATTTCCTGTGTGCCACAGAGCATTACGAAGGTGTTCACCTGGACCGGTGGTGGAATTCACAACTTTGATGGAAAGACCTGAGTAGCCTTGAGCTTTGGTTGGTGTGGAGTCCCAGTAAGACTGAGTGATCTGCTTCCACATGACAACATAGAAACGACTGCTGGATTGGTAGCCAAATACAAAGCCAGCATAATCATCATCCCTTTCTGTATTGATGAAGAAGGTGCCACTGAAGTCTACAGCATTGAATTCATCAAAACCTATGGGGCATTAAAGGAGAAAGTTTTAGGTGCTGATCTTCTGTGCAATTTGCAAACAGCTTCTTAGTAGATGCTCAGCTTCTTCCTCTGTCCCTACCCACTTCCAGTCAAAAACCAAACATTGTAACAACCATTAGAGTTAAATTTTTCCCCTTACCAACTGCAAGGCCAGGATCACAGTTGACCGTCTGAACCAGTTCTTTACCCTGGTGACGTACAACCCAGTTTGGATCATTTTGGGATGTTCCTTTGGGGTCCAGGGGAATCATCTGAAATCTTCGGAAATCAGTCTCACTAATGTCTACATTTTCAGGGCAAATATCATCAATGTCTGGCACACTATCTTGGTCAAAGTCATCTTTGCAAGCATCTCCACGTCCATCACCTGCAGAGCACAAGTAATTTCACCGTTATATCACCATTGTTGCTCGTTTCCAGGTCTTACAGCTTGGAATTGAAGTGTAATTGTGCATCTCTGCAGGTACTGCAGAAGCCACAACAGCCACTATGTAACCCTTTCATTCCAGCCTCAGTGACTTCAGTTTATTCTTATATAGTAATCTTTACGTTGCTCCTTAGGACTAAGGAGCACACAACAATATGGGCATTCTATCTTCTTGCTACTCGGAAGTTTTGCCCAACCTTTAGTGTTGAAAAAGGTTATTTCAAACTATTCCAAGATACTCTTAAAGTGCTACTACAATACTGGACATCTTACCATCAGAATCAGCTTGATCTGGATTGGCAACCAATCTGCAGTTATCTTTGTCATCTGGGATGCCATCATTGTCATCATCATGGTCACAAGCATCACCTTTTCCATCTTTGTCATGGTCAGCTTGATTGGCATTGGGCACATAGGGGCAGTTATCAAGATTATTTTGATGGCCATCTTCATCTATGTCCTGGTTGTTGTCACACTCATCACCTATGCGGTCAGAATCAGTGTCTTCCTAGGAAGGGCAAAAAAACCCGCACATTTTAAAAAGCCACCTTAAAAAGAAGCGGCAATAGGGGTTATAATAGCAAGAGTTAACTGGGATTTCTACAGATATAGTGAGGTATTAGGATTACTACCTGCTTACTTAAAGCTGCCTATCCTAACTACCTATATGCTGCTTTAGTGTTGTCCTGGTTTTAATTTGAATCCACAGCAGCAGAAAGTAGTGTGGTTATCACCTTTGTCGTATGTCATCTGAGGCTGCCTCAAGCTTTAATCTAGTAGTCTTGGCAACTCTGACACTGGGTTAGTGTTGATAGAAGGCACGCCACACAGTTCAAATAGCTCCTAGCTCTGCCATTTGAAGTCTAATATCTCTGCTTCTTGAGCTTGATTAGAAGGGTATTTGAAAAAACATTAGTCTTACATTAGAATTACAAAGTCAAGAGAAACACTGCCTGAAAGGCACTTTGCACCCTCAGGTGGGGAAGTAGTAAAGAAAAGACTAACAAGTTTTGAGATTTGTCATTAACACGTATTTTCAGCTACACAACCATGCTACACTAGGTTCCACTGATTTGCAACAGCTTTTCTAACCCTTCAAACATTCCAGTTATTTCCCTGAAGCTATTAAACTTACAACCTTCTACTTGACAGGATGGTACAGGCTTTGTCTACTCGCGCCTTCAAACATTTTTGAATCAGTGAGAGGCTGGATCCCCCTAGATTTTTATGAGGGGGAATTTGAAAGGTGTCAGAATACACTTTTTCCTCAGAAAGGCAACCTGCACCGCTGTCAACTTACTGGTAGAAGAGTTTTGTGTTCATGTGAATACAGTACTGCAGGCTATGAATAGAGTAGTTCCTACCTAACTATATTTCCTATGATGTTCCCAGGAATTTCATATCTTTACTATTAAAACCAGTACAACAAACTTAAAGAAAACATTTAGGAGACAAGTACATGCTGCAGCCTCTCAGATCTTCGCTAGAGTTACCTATAGAAGATTACCTAGCAGCTCTTTGAGCTGTGAAGGAATGTTAATAAACATCACCATTTGGAAAATTAATAATAATTATTCGTGACAACTGATATTTTATCTGCAACTTAAAATGTCTTCCACAGTACATAACATATTATATTTTCTGTAATACCAGTCTTCTACAAATCTGAATTTCCTACCTGGTCAGGATTGTGTTCCAGTGGACAGTTATCACACTGATCTCCAACACCATCCAAGTCTGTATCCCTCTGGTCTACATTGTAGACATACTGGCAGTTGTCCCTTTCATTAAGGACCCCTGAAAAATTAAGGAGAGTTCATGAATGAAGGCCAGACATCCAAATGCTGCAGTGGACTGCATAAAGCCACCAACGCCTTTTGATATTTGTTAAAACATTTTGAGCAGCATTTGAAAGCTTTGAAGCTTGACTCATCACTAGCTCTGCCACATGCTTCTGTTCCTACTGCCTGTTCTAGAATACAACTGTCCCAAAACATGCTTATTGCAAAGTGAATTTCCATTAAATATAGCCATTATTTCAGTAGTCCATATGTCCTGAAACCACTAAAGAAGAGCTTCTGTATGTCCAGATGTGAAATTCTGGCAGAAATCAGTGGTACACTGGGTACATTTGATCAATCTGCAGTTAGAAAACAATTACAAGGAGTGATCAGTGGCCACCTACCATCTCCATCGATATCCACTGCACATGCATCTCCTTCTCCATTGTTGTCAGTGTCAGTTTGATCAGGGTTGTGATTGTAGGGGCAGTTATCACAGCGGTCACCAACATCATCCCTGTCATAATCATACTGCTGTGGGTTGTAGATGAAAGGACAGTTGTCCTGAAAGAGCAAGAAAGACATCAAGCTTTAAAAAGAGTCAAAGCTTTAGCCAGATTCTGCGTGTACTACCATAGGAAAGGAGATGTGAAAGAGGCAGGGAAACAGTTGAAACTGGAATGCTGATCTCAAAACAGTCCATTGCTTGCACAAATATAGGAACAGCTGAATTAAGCTTTGGAAGTGAATCTTTTTTCAAACACCAGCAGGTTTATCTGTATTGTTATGTGTATCTAAAGGTTTCTAGGACAGCTGTCAGAGCCAGCAATTTCCTATGGTCCTTTAATCTTAAATTCAGAAACATCAGCCTTAGGAAGAGGCATTCTCAAAGGCTGTTATTTTGGGTTCTCTTACCCGGTCATCAGGAATGCCATCATCATCGTCATCATTGTCACAGGCATCGCCAATACCATCCTTATCATAGTCTTCCTGCCCAGAGTTGGGAAGATTAGGGCAGTTATCCTAGAAAGGAGGAAGTACATAGATGTGTTTATTCCAGGCATGATTACAGTGAGGATTTTAGCAGGTAAAATCTAAACATTAGGAAAAATCTTAACACCTCAATCAGGTAAGTGTTATCTAACTGTAATCCTCTCCATTTTAGCTAGTCATTACTGTGACGATAAGTCCTAGAAAGCCATACTTCAAATAAAGTTTTTGAAACAGAAGTTTGGCTTCTTTTGAGAATCTGATTCTTTCTTTTCTGGAGATAGATATCTGTGTGGGCAAAGCTGATACAGGTATAAGCTAAATATTCTATGAAGACTCCAGTTTATAACAGCATTTGTCAGGCTTAATTTCCTTCCCCCCACCTCATTTCAAGAGTATCTAAAGCAACATCAAGAGCCACCTAGCAATACCCTGATAACAGTATCAGAGGGGTATTTTACCAGCTGGGGTTGCAGAAATAATTGTTTACTAGCTTCTAGCTTCAGAGACTTACTTTATACCTGAAGCCCAACATATTTTGTTTACTTATCAGATAGGCTGTTATAACAGTAGATGGGAAAGCAAGATAAGCTTACCTTTTTACAGTGGTAAGTGGCATTGGCAACACAAACAAGATTCTCATTTGGCCACCCATCCAAGTCTGTGTCTTCTCCACAGATTATGCCATTGCCAGCATAGCCTGGTTTACATTCACAGCGATACATAGGGTCACTGAAGTGGCCAAGGTAATTGCATTTGGCATTTTTGTTGCAGTCATGTGTTCCATCTGTGCATGGATTACGTGGCTTGCAAACCTAGAAGACCACACAGAAGTTAAATCCACTGGAAAGATCTTTTCATCCACACCCCACCCGCCAATATTCAAATAAAACCTGGAGAATATGCTTGTTTTGATTAGAGATCCTTCAATCAGACAAAAGAGAGAACAGGCTCATTGCTATTTTTTTCCTACTCCCCAACTCCAGTGGCAGTCTTAGCACTAATTATTTCTTTTCTTCCTCAAACCTTATTTTCAGATGGAACAAGTACTAAAATATTTAAGGTACATATTGTTAAGTCAGTATTCAAGTGTGATCCAAGTTATGCTCCTAAAATGATGTAGAACATCTGAACACTCCATAGCTGAGGAAGACAGCTATTTTTAAAATTCACTTTGAACCCTAATAGAAACAGCTCAATACCCATCCTGTTCCAAATCAGAGGACTAATTAATTAGAACAGGCCCTTCTTCCCTCAAATGGATAGGTGCTTTCTGTTTAGAAACTTTATGAGATTTCATAAAGTTTCTAAACAGAAAGCACCTGTCTGAAATCAGTTCTCAAGGTGACAATACCTGTTTGTTAGCCATGGCATCTTCAACACTACGACCAAATGGCTGTGTCCCAGTGAAACGTGGTGGACATGGCAGACAGTTGTAACCAGGTTCAGTGTTCTCACACCTGTGCACACCGTTGAAGACAAAGCAGGCATCAGGAACTTCTTTGCACTGAAATACAAAAATTTGGCACAGAGAAGAATGGTTAGTGCTATAAACTACTGGGATTTTTCCCCCCTTTCTGTTTTCTTTCACTCCCTTTCAAGGGGTGAACTCATCTTCTTACCTCATCAATATCCTGGCAGTGGACACCATCACCATGGTAGCCAGCAGGACAGGCACCACACTTCCAGGAACCATCAGGGGAGCTAGTACATGTAGTCCCTGCAAAGCAGGGGTTGGACAGACACCCATCTGAGAAACAAATGAGAAAGTGTTAAGATAAGGGTCCCCTACCATGCTGTTGTAGTACCATATCTGGCTGATATGGTGATTTAAAGATCTAAAACTGATGTTAGAAGTATGCAAAGTTTTTAAATTAGTATTATCAAGATTACCCATGACCTTCAGTTGTTTATGGGAAAATAGATACTCACCAATTGGACAGTCCTGTTTGTTGCAGACCTGAGTCCCTCTAGCTTCACCTACACAAGTCTTCCCACCATACTGAGGCTCAGGATTATTGCAGAGACGGCTACGTTTTTGAAGTCCTCCTCCACATGTCACTGTGCAAGCATCCCATGGAGACCATGGTCCCCAGTTGCCATTAACTAAAGGGAGATAAAGTTAGAGGATGTGTGTAACTAACATTCAATGGTACAACTAGTTTCTACCAAACTATTTCTTTTTTGGTGAGAGCACTTTAGACATTGTTTAGTTGTAAATGGTGAAATTAATGAATTCTATGGAAAAGCTACAGAAGACTCTAGTTCCACCTGAAACTAACCATGGAGGTTTTACCTAGCCTACCTCTTAAGTTTAAAGAGAGAAGACTACAACAAGTAGATTATATAGCAATTACCCAGGAAGTTCTGTTTAAGCTACTGAATAGTAGTTACCATCTAGGTGCACTTACTTGGGCAAGGATCCTTCTGACAGGGTTTGTTTTCTCTTGCCTCACCCTCACAAGGTTTGCCATTCAGCTGTGGTACTGGAGAGTTGCAGAGACGAATTCTAGTGATGCTGCCCGTGCCACAGGTGACAGAACATGATGACCACGGGGACCAGTGACTCCAACCACCATCCTGTTTAACTACAGGAGAAGTTTCTGTTAGAGTTTCTGAAGAAGAGACTTCAGTTGAACAGCACCTAGGACATAGCCAGTACCAGAACTTTACCAGAGGCTCCATATAGATGGGATAGCCTCAGCACTGTCACAGATAGAGTTGTTTTGTCACTACAGAAGTTGCATATCTAAACTGTCCTCAAGTTCCATCCTGGCGACAGTGCCAAAACATGCTTATTTACTTCATTAGCTATATTAGTCAGGTAAAGGGGAGGAGATAAGTCCTTAAGGCTAGAAGCCAAGGCCCCATCCCAGTGACAGAGCTACATAAGACAACAAAAGCATCTATGTACTATTTCAAATGATTATTAACAGCAGAGTGATAAAATTAAATACTTACATCTCTTATCACACTCTTGAAGGTGGCAAGTCCGTGTCTGTACAGAAGACCCCTCACAGCGGTTGTTGAGACTATCACAGGATCTCCCTCTCTGCTGAATCCCATGACCACAGGTCACAGAACATGAAGTCCATTCAGACCAAGGAGACCATCCATCATCTGCATAGTCGCTAGCTGCAGAGGGATATAGCTCTGAATAAGACTCCAGCCAGGTATGTGTTTTTCCATAATATTTTCTTCCACCCCTCTCTCCACCAAATAAATAATAAAAAAAAAAAAGACAGCTATCCCCAAAACCCACATGCATCTTCCTCTTGTACAAGATAAAGGCTATGAACTCAAATGTTTCATTGCTCACATGCATCACTTAATTACTTAACCTCAAACTGGCATCAAGCTAATCTTACTGTAGTGATGCAAGTTTATATCTAGATGTATATTCTGAAGCAGTATGTGTCTAGCTCTGTGAAGCCACCTCCTGTAGAAGTATGAAGGTGTTAAGTACTTACGCCAGCATCGGGGGCAGCACTCCCCATCAGGCACAGTGGCATTGGAACATGGCATCAGAGGACAGGACACTTTCCGGCATATAGTGGCAGAGTTCTATAAAGAATTGTGAGAATGATTGCAATAAGGAAGTAGAATATAAACAATGTATGCAGTCTGATTGAGTGACCTGTAGCACCTAAAGACTCAATAGCATATCTGAAGTAGAGGCCCCTATATTTCAAGCTAATGCAACTCAAGAGTAGTCCCAGGCCTTTTCAGTCAAACTTCATCTTATTCCCATTTTGTCCATTACTTTTCAGCTAGAAGTAGTATTTTGATTTTGCAGAAGTTAATGAAGGATAGCTACCAGATACTGGCTAGAGTAGAAGATTATCACATGATATCCTAAATATGAGGTCAGACTTCAAGGGAATGAAACAATAAGAAGCCAAGAAAGTTGTCTTTTTTGGGTACTTTGCTAACCCTCTTACTCATCTTTCCAGTTAATATGGATTTAAGATGATTATATGGTAAAGATAAAATGAGTTTGGTGGACTCTGTACAAGAACCATGAAATCTATAACTTGTATGTCTTTGATCTTTAAGCCAAACAGGCAGGGTAAGAACACCCACCTCCAAGCTCAAAGCACAAGGGCAACCCGTAGTTTTGCTTCTTTACAGTAGCAGTTTAGTCAGACTGCTCACAATTACAGTTTTAATCTCCCCAAACAAATGTCTACATCAAGGCCATTACAGCTAAAATTGAGTAAGAGGGTTAGCAGGAGACAAATGCACATGTCTCAGATGTAGAGACAAACCCAGAAGATGCAGGGACCTATAGGAGATGCAGAATTTTGAAATAGCTTAGATTGCTCATATGCAAATACTCAGCCTTTAGTTTCTAAACAGAGGCAGGCTAGTAGCTCACTCTTTGACAGACTGGCACTCCAAGATGCTTTTGTTAAGGTACAGTTACAGGGAGCAAGCCATGAGTTAAAAAAACTCTGAAACTGCATGTTTTGGTGCACTTTTACAACATTCCACAGAAGCAGAACACAAAGGTTAAATTATATTCCCAGGTCACCTGGAATGATAAACTGAAATCTGAAAGGGATTGCTGTTCCATATAGTTTTAAACAGCCAATGGGACATAGCTAGAAGCATGTGTTAAAGAATATTCCTACATATTTGTTTTAAAGAACATTTATCAAATACTGGAATGTCTTTTCCTGCCAAGACAGTAGGAGGTTTAGTGAGGACAGAAGGTGAATCTACAGTATTCCAGGGAACAAAGCTTGTAGTACTATAAATTTGTTCTATTGGTGCTGACTAATTTTACTAACTTTTAAGTTTCAACTCAAGAATTTATATATAGAGGATTTGTGTGAAGTATCTTACCTGGCAGGTACATTCAGTACAGCTGTCAATAGTCCACTCTTCTTTATTTTTGTGCAAGATCCCATTGTGAATGCATACTCCAGGAGTGATCTGGACCACTTTGGCAATCAGTTCATTTTCTTCAGTCTTAGGGAGGAAGAGAGGTAGACAGAAGTTACTTAAACTAATAGAGAACAGACCCCTTTTCCACAGAACTCAGTAAAGTTTATCCAGGCTGTCAAAGGGCAGTTTATAGTTCACCCACTAAGTGCCAGTCAATGGAAGGTACCAAGAATTTAACCAATACTCACCACTTTGCGAACTCTGTCTTGAAGTGTTGTGACCATGGACCGCAGACCTTGCAGTTCTACAAACATATTTGTTAGTTCGTCACAGGAAAATCCACAGACTGCTTGAATGTCCTTTGTTTTATGGCCGATGTAATTAGTGCGGATAGCTGGGCTGGAGCCATTGATGGGGTTGTCCAAAGTAATGATCGCATTAGTGGCTAAGAGACAAAAACACACAAAGTAAAT
The DNA here is from genome assembly GCA_013399135.1 of Heliornis fulica. Lineage (NCBI taxonomy): Eukaryota > Metazoa > Chordata > Aves > Gruiformes > Heliornithidae > Heliornis > Heliornis fulica. The sequence continues at coordinate 40,431 of VXBZ01005914.1, read as the reverse complement.
GCATTTTTTACTTGGTGCATTTATCATTCCAGACTAACACCTGCTAAACAGCTGTTACCAGATTCATTATGGTGCCTGCAGAAATATAATCTTATTTCTTATGCAACATGGATTTGCATGTCAGCAGACTTCTGAGTTCTGTTTCAACTCGTCTTTAACATAATGAGGAATCCTATTTTTAATAGGTCATTGGGTTCAGAAGATTGCAAACTTACAGCTGGAGCAGCCTTTGTTCCTCAGGATAGTTTCCAGAGTTGTTCCAAACACAAACCGCACATTCTGCAGCAATCCCTGTGGACAGAGGAAGAATTACAGCTACTTGCAACTGCAAGGGTAAGAAGTACAACTTGCATGAAGAGGGCTCGTAGGCATTAACAGTCACATCAGATTATTAAGAGTAATTTCATGACAGATGACAAAGTGAAATTACTTTAATTCTCCTTAATGATAAAAAGCCCTAGTTCCTAACATTCTCATCCTCAAACACAAGGACCTGACAGCTTTCCAGGCAGGAAGAAAGAGGGCTATGAGTTTAAATCTTGTATGAGAACCCAAGTGATGAAGCTTCAAATACTTGCTTGGAAGATTCATGACCTTACTGCTGCAGAAGATTTTATCCCTGCAATTCTAGTACTTCAGCCCTCAAGATCCACTGCTAAAGTTTAGTAAATTTAGAGGTGGGCCACATCAGATGTATACATTCAAGACCAATCTGGACACGTTCCTATGCGATCTACTCTAGATGATCCTGCTCGGGCAGGGGGAGTGGACTTAGTGATATTTCGAGGTCTCTTCTAGCTCCTAATATTTCGTGATTCTGTGATACAGACTAGTCAGTAGTGGAACCCTTTCACCTCATGTCTCTGTAGTTATCTAGGCTGGTCAAATAACAAATGAACCTTCAAGGCAGAGAACTGAAAATACTAGCCAGAAGTCACAAGCAAAAGCCTTACCTGGAAGTTATCATTGACTCCCCCTTTGGCGATACGGAGCCTGGCACTGCTGGCCAGGTCCCTAGTGAAGATATTCTGGATGGGGATGTCCAGTTCAGCATTCTCCATTTTCTCACACCCCACATAGAGCTGAGCCCGGTCTTCTTGCACAAACAGTGTGATATTCTTCCAATGTCCTGTAGCTAGCAAGGCATCCTCTACTGACACTAATTGCTGCTTGCCATCACCAGAAAGGCTCAGGTCCAGGGTGCCTGCTTTGCCATTTGATACTAGACTGAAGACATGACCAGAGCCATCTTTCTGTTCCACAGACAGCAGTGTGCCTCTACTCTTCTTGGCTTGCCGGAGAGTGGCAAGGAGGATGAAGCCCTTCTCAGCATGGATAGCATCTAATAAATCTTGAAACTTGGAGTCAGGGACAGCAGGGATGCGACTAGCATCTTCAATGCGATAAGCAGGGCTGGAGGATTCTGGTCCCTTCACCAGGTATACCCCAGGTGCCCGTCGCCCAGCTCCCTTCTTCATGAAGCCAATGAGTTCAAAGAAATCGAAGACACTGTTATCATCACTTCTAGACTCTGTGGAGAAGTCAGAACAAGCATCATGAGCAAGGGACAAGAAGAGGTTGAACCCTGTCTCCCAGCATTGCTTAACATACCGGCTCATGGTGCATACCATGCAAAGTACAGTAGCTCATGTTAGAGCACAGACAGCAGCTCCAACAGTACAGCAGTCCCACCAAGAGCTGCTGTGCAGCAGTACATGTGCATTCTTGTACAGGAGCCAGCCAGCACAGGAGTGCCAGGTACCCGCTGACTGACACACAAAGGTAACAGCCATTCTGGCACCTCATTAGACTCTAGCAGAGGAGGAACAGGCAGCAGAAGCCCAGACTGTGATGTTCATATGCTGAGGCACGGCAAAACAAGCTGCTTTGGTCCAGGAGAGCAACAGCAAGCACAGTAGCAGTTTCTTTATAGCACCACGACAGCAGCATAACTACCCCATCCCTTCTTCAGCCAGTTCCTGCATCATGCTCCTATTTTCCTCTGCCCAACACGGAGGTAGACAAGTTACACTCTGAAGTCCTGGAGACTTTGAGCTTCTGAGGGTTACAGAAATCCCATACCAGAGAAAGCTTCGTGTTCCCAACTCTGATTAAAAAGTTTGGGAGCTCTTCACCACTGAACAAAACTTCAACTGCCTACAAACACCAAAAAGGGGTTTTTGGTTCACACACACCCCCCCCCCCCCCAACCCACAGCGGCTCGAACAT
>VXBZ01005914.1:0-37757 GCA_013399135.1 Heliornis fulica | reverse complement strand
AACCGCTGCCGCCGCCGTGCTCCGCCGGCCGAGGGACCGGGGCGGCCGCCCCGCCGCTCCTAAGGAGCGGTCGCTTGGGGGCGCCCCGCGAGCTCGTACGGCGCTTGTCCTTAGGGCCAGGCCGCCGCTCCTCGGCCCGACGCCGCGGGCTCCTTGTTCCCTTGCCCGCCCGCAGCGAGGAGCCGCGGAGAGGCCGTCGGGGTCGCGGCGAACCGCGCCTGGCCTCCGTTCTCCGCCGCTCCCCGTCCTGCGTCCCAAGCCCCGTCCTCCTGCCCCGCGGCTGCCGGCCGCACGCACTGCCCGTAGCGCCGATCCGAGTGGTGACGCTGCCCCGGCCTTGCAGTGCCGCAAGCCAGCCGTGCCCCTGCGGCCGGCCGGCCCCCCCCAGGGCTGCGCTTTGAGGGGGCACACCCCGCAGGTGTCATCCGGCGGCCCGGATGGGACGTAGGGGAGAAACACCGCTACCTCTGGCTGTTTTGAGTCACTTAATGAAAGCAATCTTCACTTAATTAACATAATTCATCTAACAACAAGCTTCTCTTCCTGCCTGCTGTCCGCATTACACGGCACACGGGACATGGGTTCCACGAAAGGGGGAGTGCCTTAAATCCCCATGAGCTCTTTCTGTCCACCCGTGGAAAGGACTCTGGACTGGTCGTGTGGGGGAAGAAGGGAACGAACGGTGGCGAGGGAGAAAGGCAGCCTGGAGAGGCCGGGAAGCCTGGCGCCTTCGCCTTCTGGCTCCACTTATTGTCACTGGGGATGACCCTGGGTTAAGGACTTCCCTCAAGGAACGAAGTGACTGGCACAGCACTGCAGCCGGGTATCTCCCATAGTGACTCTGTTTAAGGAACGAAATGACTAACACTACTCCAGCCAAGAATTTCCCATGTAATCCGGATTTCAGGTAAGAGGAAAGCATTTAAAGGTGAAAAACGCAGGTTCCCTACGTCATGTCATAGTCTGTATGACCAAAAGTGACTTGAGTGTTTAAAATGGCTTTGAAGTAATCGAATTCCAAAAATGGTTAGTTCTTTTGCATTCCCTGGCCTTTGTATGCTTGGCATATGCTTCTGTGGAAAGCTGAATGTCAGTGAGTGAGAAGGATCTCGTCAGGCGATTGCGTGTGTGGTGAGGGAAAATTGGAGTGAGCTTGGCAACCCTGTGCAGTGACTGAGTTGGACTCTAAACCGAGCAGTGTAAAACGCGTCAGGCTGTTGGACTGGCTAATGTAGGAGGAGGCATTGCTGCTCTCCAGATTATCCCAGGAAATGCCTTGGGAAGTTCTTGACCCAAAGAAAGAGATAGCTGCAGAATTGTATACGTTAGAGTAAAACCAAAATGATTGCATGCCCGTTTAACTTAGAAGATACACCATTTGAAGTCGACCTCTTTATTGTATAATGGTTCGTAGGAAAAAACCCATTAAGTGTCTCAAGATAAAAATCTGTCAGGGATGATGGTGATGATGGGACCCCTGTCAGGAATAAAAGAAAGTTTAAAAAAAATAAAAATCAGCAAGTGAGAAAGCAAGAAAGAAGTCCTACCTGGACTGGTTTATTTGACAGGTTGTTGTAGTTCTTAGTGGTCAACCCACTGAGCGCTTTATGTGCTAGTGAGTTTCTCTGGTGAATTGTCACATGGAAGCCAGAGAAGCTGCTGCTCATAGAGCCTGGGATGTTGTGATCAAGCTTTTCTTCATGGGACACTAAGTCAAGCTGAGATTAGATTTGTAAAGTGGTGAGAAAATGTCAAAAGTGGTTTTATTAAGTTAAGTGAGGTGCTGTAATCTTCTACCAGAACACTCCTGCTTGATGAGAACTGTGAGATTCTGTAATTTAGACCCATCTTTAAATTTTAAAGAATTCCTTTAAAACATCAGTTCAACTTTGAACTATCTAATTACAGCAGAAATGCACCACAATGACTGAGGCATAAACCTGACCCATAATTTCAGCACATCCTTCACTTCTATGTTCAAATTCTTCCCACTGCATGTAAACCTAGCTTTGTTGACTTCTGTGGAGGTAATACTGATTTTCACCTGTACAGTTGATGCTGGAATGTGACATGTAGCTCTACTCTTGTAGGCCAGAGATTGGAACACTTTTAGTGCAATTTACTTGCTGTTATCTGGATGTGTTCAAGAGTGTGGGCTCTCTCAAAACTGGCAGTCAGGTCTTGGGAGCGCATGGATGCTCTATGTGATGAATCTGTTATTCACTAACTTGCCGTGAATCCTGGAGTGATATTCTTCATAATTTCTCTTGAATTCAGGGTCCTTTCTAATTTTCATTGAATATTCATCAAAGAATACATTTTCAGGTCCAGAGCTTCTTAGTATCACTTCACTGAAGACTGTAAAAAAAGGTAGTTGGAAAAATATAATATAATGGATATACAGTAACTGTTTGGGAGACCAGTGGTAATGGTTTCACTTCTGTGAAACAGTAATTTTGCTTACTCAGTAAGGCTTACTCAGTAGAATTTCATCACTTTTTATAAACTTTTTATTGACTTGACAAACAGATTAGTTTTCGTTGGGAAGGGTGGGACAAAAGTACTGATAAGAGTATGGTTTCTAAAGTGCCGATGCTGGAAACAAAACCTGAGGAAATGTAGAGCTGGATCTTTAACTTATCTGAAACCTGTAAAAACTTTTTATACTACTTGAGATTATTTTGCTCCCTCCTTGCAGTTAGTATCCTCCTTCTTGTCAGAAGGTTGACGAGAAAGAGTGAATGTGCTATCATATTGTATCAGATCATATCATGAATATTGCCCATCCATAAGCGTAACGATAAGGTACAAGAAAGAACAGTAGAGCTGCTGTGGTAACAGTATGCAACTTAAAACAAAAATCAGTGTGGTTTCAAGTATGGGTTGATTCAAGGGCAAAGCACAAAGAAATACAAAGTTGCTGCAATAGAAGGGAACTTTTCTCTAGGTAAGACCTTCTGTGTAGAATCTCTTGATGATGTTATCCCCCAGCACACAAAAAGAGATTTTTATTTCAATTAAAGTTTCAGAAATAGGAGAAGGAATCTTAATAACCTATTCTGAAACTGTAATTTAGGGGTAATCGGGCAGGCAATGTACTTTAGAATGATGCCACTGAAATGTATGGCATTAAAACAATTCACACCACCTTATCCAACATGTTTTAGTTAGATAGAAGGAAAGTTTTTTAAAAATGCAATATTTTTAATAAGGTTATAAAATAGATGAATATAAACATATAAATATCAACTTTATGCTGCAGCATTGAAGATAGAGGGTGCTGCATTGTTTATTATTATTATAATTTTACAATGTAGTAAAGATTGAAGAATATTTTAGTTTTCACAAAATTCATTTGACTTGTTTCTCATAAGTTTGCTTCTCCTCTGAAAGGTAGACTTTTAGTCTGGGCTTGGTCATTCCTCTGTTAACTAGTCATTATTTATTTTAGGATGATATGAACTCCCTCCAAGAAGTGCCCTGTGCTTCCTAAAGAAACGGCTAACTAGTTTAGTTTTAGTAGCTAAAGTCAGTCAAGGAGAATCTCACCATTTATGACTTTCTGTGATGTCTCCTCTATTGGCATATATTGTGCTGTAACTAAGGAGGAGACAAATACCTGCTGGAGGAGATCTGAATGCAGGGCATAACCTTTCTCCTGTGGGGTGGAATACAGGACATCGTTTGGCAAATAACTGTCATGTCTGGGAAAGAGTCACTCTAACATAAATTACACTTAAAAATATGTTGGTGCATATGTTCTTGACCAGCATACCCTGCTTATCAGTGTTCTTTCTTTGCAGGCATATTCCCTGTGCAAACCATGTCTGTAAACTGCTGCATACACAAACCAGACTTGATATTTTTTGTCTTTTAATTTTGTGTGCTGAATGCAGATCTGGTGCCATATGAAAAAATGTGTGGGAAATGACAATGTCTGATTAGTGGATTGGTAGCTTATTGAGCTGAGCTTTAAACTCTTAATAAGCAGAGAAATTTGTAGCTGAATTTATTCTGAATTATAATGGGGGAGCAGTACATTTGTCTACTATTAGTCAGATTTTGGTGTTGGCAAAAAGGTACTCTAGTTTGATGAAGAATATGCTTAAAAGGAATTAACTATAGTGATAGGTTTTTCTTACAGGAGTTGCATACATCTTTGTAATACTGTAATACCAGGGAAAAAAGTGAAGCAATTCAATAATATTAAAGCCACTTTTCCCTAGAAGGAAAAACCCATTTATTTTTAGGAAGTTGTTGGAATTTGGAGTATGAAGCAAAAACTGCTCTCCCACTCTATCCGTGAAACAAAAAAGTTTACTGTACTTAAAAGTTCAAGTGGGCTTCCTTTGTCTATAAAGGAATAAAAAGGAAAACCCCCAGTATTCCTTATCAAAAGGCTTTTTCATGTACTACCTTTGTCAGTAGTGGATCAAAGGTAACTTTAGATATAGGCACCTACTCTGCCTCAGTGAAGTATTTCTAGTCAGTGAATCACTAGAGCATGTATTCAAATCCAAGCACATGGTAGAGTTTCCTCGGTTTTCGTTAGAATTCAGAGCATACTTGTGGACATGCGATTTGAAATGTTTTGCTCGTCAGAGCTGAGCATAAGTGCATACATTTGTACATTTATATACTGTGACCTTTGATCCCATGGAGTAAATGAAAGCTGCTTATTTGCATCTGTTGGCTGCCGGTGTCCCAGTGTGTTTTTGTGTGCTGTAAACAAGCAGATGCAGACCTTAAAGTCCTCTCAAGATAATCACACATGAAGTAAAAAAGAGACTTACACTCATGTTCATCTATCAGAGCATCTCTCATCTCTAGCATTAACTTTGTATTACACGATCCGGCAAGACTCGATTATACACAAGACAGAACATATACATTTTACCACAACATGAAACCACATTCGAACAAAATTCCATATCATATACAAACCTTTGCCCTGTTCTTTTCTTCTTTTAATTAGGCAGAAGCAATCAATCACGGGCCCAATACAGCACTCTTAATAATGCCATTACCTAATATTGCATAGTGTCTTTAAAACATCAAGGAAGAAGACATTGAAAGACCAGTGCAACACATAGCTGGGTGTTGTTGGCAGTCATGTGGTGGAGAAGGTGAATAACATGTATATTAAAAAAGAGCTGTGCGGCATTACACAACTCAAAAGATATGCATTTAGAATAATAAAGCAAAGTGATGAATAAACACTAATGTGATCCCGAGAAGGTAGCTTAACTTTGTGCAACTTTCTTATAGGCCAGTTGCTTAAAATGTAGTGTCTAGAAGGGACTGAACTATAAGTCAAGAGGCCTGTTTTGAACTTTCCAAAGTCCTCTTCATGTTATCCCAACATATGTAGCTTCTCTTTTCTCCTTTCACTAAAACTGATAGAGCAGCCCATATTTCAGTTCATCTGTTTTACGAACTAGATTAACATGATAAGGCAAATGCTGAACTTGGGTGTTGAGTGGTAGAGTAAGAAGTTCTGGCATTTAGTCATTCCCTTATTCTGCACAAGCATGTGCAGCGGTTTGCTGCCGCAGCTGTTGCACAATGTGCACATACAGGGTAACAGTAGACACTTTAGGAAGAACACGGACTGGAAGAGATTCTTTTTCATGTTGAGGAAGGAGACTGAATAACAAAATTGCCTGGTATAGTTATTTGCAGGCTTTTATTACAAACAATGCCTTGGGGGCAGGGAAGTCAGATGTCTTGCCAAGAGATTATTTTGAGCAAATAAAATGATCTATGAAGTTTATGACTAAGAATCCTTGACACGCCCCAGTTGAAACTCCCATGTCGTCTGCTACTTGATGGAACTGCAAGCTGCCTAATGTACATACATGAGATGAAAAGTGCATTAAAAATGAGCACAATTCTTGCAGTATCAAATTGTGTCCAGCCTTTTCTTTATCCCTGAGGTCATAACAGCAGTGCTGAATCCTGCAAAGCCTTCCTCATTCCTTTCTAAACACAGCATTACCTCCATTGGCTTGCATATGTGAATAAGGACTATGGGCATGAATAAAATTCTTCAGGATCAGGTTCTTACACTGCTTTATTAGAAGTGATGTGACTCAGGCCTTCTAGATTTGAATCATATATATCATGATACCTATTGCAATTACAGTGATCTCCCAAATTGTGTCCCATGCATTATTACTGGGAATGAGAGGAAATTTTCAGAAAGTGGCTTTTACAGTTTGATATCATAGTGTTGCCTAGTTGCACAGCATGTGGAGTAGAGTAAGCTCTTCTGGAAAGAGTAATTCTTGGAGATAAACAAGTGTGATGTGTAGCACAAACCTCCCTCTCTCCCCTGAAAAAGTAAAACTAATCTTTTCTACTATCCACCTACCTCTGCATTCACTGAAACAAAACTTCTTAAAAATTTGGTTTTAGCCAACATGGTTTTAGCCAACTTTGCCAAGGTAAGTGAAGACCAAGAATCTGATATACCTGCACAGAGCAAGCCAGCAAATCTTATTTTCTGTTTGGAAATTATTATTGGTATTACAGCATTTATTACAGAACTATTCAAGGATATTCTTTAAATATGTGTAGAAGGTTATATTATTGTATTTCAGGGTGGAAATTAGAGACACGAAGGTTTTGACAGTAATATTTTCAAAAATAGCTAGTGCGAGTTTTGTGTTCCTGCAAAACAGCCTTAGATNAAAACCATTGCTCCTTGTCCTGTCACAACAGGCCCTACTGAACAGCCTCTCCCCATCTTTCTTGTAAGCACCCTTGAGGTACTGGAAGACCGCTATAAGGTCTCCCCGGAGCCTCCTCTTCTCCAGGCTGAACAGCCCCAACTCTCTCAGCCTGTCCTCGTAGGAAAGGTGCTCCAGCCCCTTTATCATCTTTGTGGCCCTCCTCTGGACCCTCTCAGAGATGTATCAGCCAAATCCAAGCAGTTTGCTTTGTAAGAGTAAGCCTGCTTTCTTGCAACAGTGAAGGCATCCAAACTTGAGGGCTGTTTGGAAAATTTTGACCAAAGGCTCCTATCTGAAAACATCAAGCCAACGCAGAAATTGGAATGTAATTTGAGTGTCTGTATCTGCAAGTGCACATTATCTTATGTCTTGGCAAAGGGTCTGAAGTAAAATGTACAGCCTTGCAGCTATGTTTATTAACTCAGGTATGGCGTATGGCTCTAACTGGGAATGTCTCTATACCACAGCTGGTGCCTGCCTAGCTGTCTCAGTCTATGAGTGGAGTTAACACAAGACTATCTCCATTGTCCTTTTAGGCAAACACTGAATCTTTGTTTTCAGTCTTATCCTCACTGAAGTACTGTCCTGCCTCACACTGGCAGCCCAACATTTTTCACAAGTGACAAATGCCAAGATTTGAGGGTACCAACTGCATTTTTCTCTTTGGAGCTTTTATCAACCTGAAGTTTCCCTGTGTAGGGCAGTGCTAAATGTACTGGTTAGAAGAGCAGATTCATCAATGCAGAGCTACTCATATAGTTTGCTAACTGTTGGCATGCATTTGTACACATCTCCTTGCTCACGTTTGCGGGCATGTACAGATTTGAAACTTTGCTCTTAATCCAAAGTGCTTATCCTTTTTGTAGATTTTTAATTCTATTTTCTGTTTTTCTCTCTCCTCACTGAGTTTACTTATTGAGAAACAACTGCAGACTGTATGAATTTCATATACATATTTTATGGATCTTTATACAAACATAGCTCATATGATAAGAGCCTTAAGAAAGCCAAATGCTGGCTTTGTGGCTGTGAACAACTTTTTTTTGCCATGCTAAAGAGAGAATATTATTTAATGTACAGATGCAGGAATACCAGAACTGCCAAAACATATTTCAGAACATGAACAATAGTCACAAATCAGGACTAACATACAGCTCCAATTCACTTGCAGAAACATAAGTAGATAAAGTAGGTATGTATTGAGTTGAATAAAGTATATTTCCCCAGGGAGAGATAAAAAGAGTATTTCTGCTTTTAGATAAAAATAGTCAAAAAAGATTAAAATCAGGAAGACATTTGATTTCTGTGGTTAATAAATCTGCATGCAGTCCATCATCATATGCTAGAAACTGCCCCAGTATCGCTGAATAAATCAGTCTGTGTTGCTTTGTGTTTGACAAGATGTTTATTTCTGAGCCAACAACACTCCATAGAAAATAATCACTCTACAAACAAATAGGAAGTCATGTTTAATCAGAACTTTTAGGAGACAGGAACTAAGGTGGCAGTGGAATGTGTGATCAGCATTAAAAAGTAGACATTTTCCTCCGTGCCTTCCTTATTTCCCTGTTAGAAGATGCTATGAGGTCAGGTGGCTCATGTAGGCTGAAGGAAAAAAAAACCTTCCAAGTCCAAACCCATTGTCTATGATACATTAAGAACAGGCACGTTTGTGGAGAAATTCTCTGAGCAGCTCAGGTCTGTGGATTTTGAGAATGGACTATTAAATATATGAACTTAAACTGGAAAAAAAGGGAGTTATGTGTACCTTTTTGCACCCCAACATCCATAACCATAAAGATGCAAAAGAAGATTAGCTTTAACAAACTAGAATGTGATGATAGTCAAATGTTGCTGTACCAATTACAGTTCTGGGACCTGACCATAAACAAGCTAGCTGCTATTGATGACATCGTGATCTGTCATGACATCATTTTCCATGCATAATGGATTGTTAGTCAAGCACTTTTTCTTCTTTAATGACATCCTTATTAAGGGGAACAGATGCTAGCTACCTCTTACTCTGATGGAAAGGAAACAGAAGTTTTCTCCATTCAAAAAAGGCATTCTGTGTCTTGAACTTCTTCATCTATCAACAAGATACGTAGTGTATTAATATGGTAAAGGGGACCATATAACTGAATACATGCAGCTGAAATGGAGAAAGTATGTATATAAAGGTTATGGGGTTTTTAACTGACATACTATTTGTAACCACAAAAGGGAAATTTTGATGGTATTTATAATGCATGCGTTGCTACATTTATAGAGGGAATGCCAGCTAACTCACGTGGTAATTCATCTGCTTTTAGAGCTTGTTGGCTTACTCTTTTCTCCCTGTAAGTCATGCCTTAAGAACACTAACTTGTACTTTTTTTCATCACTCAAGGATGTTAGCGACACCAAGAGTATTTTCATTTACTTCCTTCTCATAGTTAAAGCATTTTTATAATTGCAAAACTCCTCTTTAATTACCATTTTTATTTCTGCAGTGGGAAGCTCACCCTGTTTTGAAATGTTGGGTTTGTACTTAATTCTTTGCCTTCCCAGCTTGTGTAATTCTGCATAGGCAATTACTGAAACGTAAACTTGTTAAGCAGCAGAATGACCACAGTTTTCCACATGAAGATAAGTAACTAGACAGTCAGATAGGAAGTGAAAAATTTGGAATTGCAGTGGAAGAAAAGGAGAGAAGAGGGGAGGGTGAAGAAGAGAAGGAAAGAGAACAAAACACTTTAAACCTCAATGCTGTTGGCATTGGAAGAGTTGAGGAGGTTTAAGCTGCACTGTGTTAGCAAAGTGTAAGCCTTATGCAGGTGCCTGGAGTGAGGTGAGGTGATGAAACATGGCCAGGAACGGAAGGCTATGGGAGGATTTTTTTTTGTTGGGGTAGTTGAAGGTGACAGTAGGACTTGGTAGAGGAGGGTAACGTTTGGGGGGGGTTTTTTTGTTGTTTGTGAAATCTTTTTTGTTTGAAATGCTTTTTATCTCTTGCATAAGAACCTTGAAAAGGGACATAATTGTGATTAAGGATTTGACAATAATGATGGGTTTGCTGCTTTTTGCATGCTTCATATTTTCAAGGCAGTTATTAGTTGCTATGCTTGGTTTAGAATTTAATTTGGTTTTTGCAGGCTTCTCATTCTGAATTTTTTGCTCAGTGTTTTGCCATGTCTATTTAAAGAGGATAACCTATCTCTAAGTGCTAGACTAGAAACTGTTCCTCTCCTGGGGTGTATCTGCAGGGGTACTGAGAGTTACCATTGAGTACAGGAATAGCAAGTGGCTACAACAGTCTGGATTCTGATCCTGAATGACAATCTCAATCATGCTTACTGAAACTCTTTGTTATTGCTTCCTCCTTTCTGAGTCTTCGTATAGGATGTGATGCTAAGAAGATAACGAGGAATGATACTGGAGTGTGATAAGACCAGAAATCTGACACGTGTGGGTGTAGTGAATGTTTTTAGACTGGTGATCAACTGACAGGTTTCACTTTTTTTCTGTCACTTGTATTTTGCTTTAGGTGATGTTCTTTTTCCAAGTTTTCAAAGAGAAAATTTCTTCAGAGCTTAGTTTTTGTCTGGAGATGGAGCTCACGATTGAAATTCTAGCAGAGTATGGCTTGCTGTATAATGCAAACTCACAGTCATTGATGTGAGTACCACAGAACAGCAAGTAGTCTATATTGTGGTCTAGAGTGAGATACAGTACACGCTAAATGTATGAAATGCTGTAATATTCTTATGAACATACTGATCAGTAGGTAAAAGAGTATCTGTAGCTATATGTTATGGGGTTTTATAAGTTTAGTATGTAAAGAAATGCACAAGGAGAATATAGTGGTTTGTTGGGGTTTTTTTTTCTGAGGGAAAAGTTTTGTAGGTACTATTAGAGCTATATTGTTGCTCTCTTCTGGTCCATTCATGCCCACAGTCATAGGGTCTATTTAATTTTTGAAACTATGAGCAAATACGTAAATTTTCTCAGGATTCGCAACCAAACTGAATGCATTCCCAAGAGTTCCCAAGAGGTTTCAAGTCTAAAATGTTCAGATAAATCTCCAGTCATAGGAATGCTTAACCAAAATACTTTAAAGGTCATTTTACTAAAGATCAAAACAAAGTAAATGCCTTCTGTGTACTGGAGATTCCTCACAGTGATGAGCATTAGCACGTACAGTAACGTTAAGAAAGGAAAAGAACGCACAATATAAAGTATTTAGAATGATTGGGCTTTTAATTTTATTTATAATTTCAAAGATTAGCTACATGTAGAGAAGGAAAAAAAAAGCCATAGCTTTTTAATAAAAATATTTTTGAAAAAAACACACCTGCCTTAAGGTTTCTTTTTCTGTGTGTGAGTATAAATAAATACCTGGCTGTATAGGTGATCTGGTACATGCACAGCATAGGTTTACAGTGTGTGTATGGTAGAAATGCACTTTAAGAAGTGTCTATGGATACAGCATTAATTTAATGAATTCTGTCAGCTGTAGTGTTAAGTGCAGTCTGTGCACTGAAATATTTGGAAACTGTGCTGCTGAGAATGTGACCTAAAAAAGTTGCCTTTGGACTTTTATATAACCTCATCTTGACCTGGCTGCATTTCAGCTGAAGTTTTCAACAGTCAGTAACTTACACTCTTTCATGTGAGCAGCAGGGAAGTCTTCAGACTGAGGGATAGCAAGTAGAGAAATTAATTATTTAAAAAAGGGAGGAGGAAAAGGATGGAATGAGGAAACCATGAGAACAGAATCACTGTGAAACTTGGTGACAGTGACAGTAAGATTATTCTTATTGTTTGGCTTTACTCTGGGCCCCATAAAACTTTAATCCAGTCATGTGGGGAAAGGAAAGTAGATTACTGTAGACGTTATTCATACAAAAGAACATATACTAGAACATACTTTCCTAGCAAAGGAGCTTGGGATCATCACTCAGGATCTGCAGAATGGGAGCAAATGTTTGTTTTTGAAAAGTCCTCAGAAAATAATCCTCTTGAGATGGGAGGAGTATCGCTGATAGTGTGTACAGTGTGTCTCATGTCATGAAAAGTAGAGTGGTTACTTGTGTGTTGCAATGGCCAGCAAAAAGAACAGTTGCTGCCTTGCTAGGGAACAATACTGGTTATTTTTCCTGTGGTTGTGGTCCTGTCTGCCCCCGCCCCGTCCCTTCTGTCAGGTTTAGAATTTGATAATACCTCTGATAATTTGTTTGAGGGTTAAATATAGTTGCAAAGGACAAGACTGTTCACAGCTGTATGAAATCCTTAACAGGTTTTTATACAACAGCCCTCAATCCACTGAGCTTTTCATTTTGGCACAGATTAAATCATTAATTGGGTTTTGTTGCTGTTAGTAAATTGAGCAAGATTGTATTATGCTTTTTGAAACAAGGTTGTTATTCCAAATAAAAGTTTGTTTTGAAGTTCCATTTGGGTCAGAAGTTGTTATCCATTCAAAGGAGACAGGAACATATAAAATGATAGCAAGAGTGAATTTTTTTAGAGATTCTTGGAGTGTCTTAGGCTTATAAAAGGCTTTATGTAAGTGAAACCTCCTCTAATGTTTTCACCTGTACCTTTTAGTAGAAGAAAATTTCAAACATTGCTTGACCTTGTTTTTTGGTGTCATTTTGCTGTGGCATTGATGGTCTAATGTGACATAAAGTTTTAATCTAATGACTTGCAAAAGCATGTAGAAACTGAAGGTCAGAATATTTTTGGAGATGGAAATTTTGTCTGTGAAGTCCTTCTAGTACTTCTAAGATTTGGAGAATTATCCCTGTGCCACACTAACTTACGTGTTTCTTTTACGACCTGCATACTGTTTCCAAGGGAGACCTTTGACATGCATTTTACAGTGTCATTGACCTTGTTTAGGCAGAAATAAACTGACAAATACCCACTGACACTCATAATTGTTTCAAATTATATGACTTACCGCTCAACATGGCAAATAGAAATCTTGAATTCAGTCTTAATTTTTTTCTCCAGCTACATACTTCTTGATAACCTTGTGATGTCATAGTCCATGGCAAAAATAACACCCTTCAATTCAGTTGTCATATTGCCACTGGAAATTCTTTCAGTAAAAGGCTCTTCCCAACTGCTGCTCATTCAGAGTGATTTTGATGTGTTAGTACCAGCAAGTGCTCCTTGTATCTTGTCAATTCACATACAGAAGATGTCTTAATTTTTTTCTAGACTGGATTCTAGGGAAGGGTCCTATGTGATGCTCTGAACCAGCTGAGCATTAAGTGTCTGAGAATTATGTGCAACTTTTGTCATTTACCAACAGAGAAACTAGGCATTTATCCCTGTTAAAGGAAATAATATGTTCTGATGATAGACTCAAAAGTTATATGACCTCAGGTAGGTATTTGCTATTTGCAGGGAGAGGCAAGACTGCAGTATCTTACACTGGTCAAAATTAGTTTTAAAGAATTAGGATCACAAAATGTCATGCGTGAAGTTGAGATTTTCTTGGTGAGGTGCCAAAGCGGCAATGGCTGAGATTTCCAGAGAAATATAAGATTCAGTCCTGGGGCATTTTTTTCTGTTTTCATTGTATACAGATTTTATAGTGAGATTTCTAGGCTGATAAAATTCTTCTATTCCAGAATTCTTCAGGATGTGTGCTTTCTCTCTCTTGCACACACATCTGCACAGAGGCATACCTACACTCTTCAGAAGGATCAACACAGCGTGTCACATCAGTCTGACAGGATTATGTTCATTAAATGTTCATTTTTGCTCCTGACTTTTACCCCCTCCCCTTTAATTCTCGTTGTGAAGATAAAGCTCTAATAGCTGGGTTATTCCTGGATTAGTTGAGGTCTTTAGCATATTGTCTATGGCCTTGTTTACTTTGCAAGAATCACTGAGCCTGAGCTGAGTCACATAGCAGTGTCAGAGAGCACAATGGCCTGGCATGAGTAGTAGGCACTAAAACTCAAGACTGTTAGCCTGGCCTAGGGAATGTCATTGGTGAAATGCTGCTGGCAGTTTATATGAGCTGGCAAGAGAGGCAGAGCTGCTGCCAAAAAACCCCAGCAGAGACCAATTTCTGAAAAAGATCAGAATGGCCTGCCTAAGGAAACTACTGTGTCTGTCCTGTGGTAGATGCTGGGAGTGATCTCAAAGTTTAGTCCAACTGATTCTGAAGAGCAGAAGAAAATGGCTCTTTAAGTTGCACTGTCCAGTTGTGGAGCTAGGTAAAGGGAGAAATTATCTTCAGCACAACAGAGATCAATGTAAAGCTCTTTTTATTTAGGTGAACCCTCTTATGTTCTGCCAGTTCCCAGCTACTGGGCCCAGAGGATATTGCTGAAAACTTAAATTGTGGACAGTTTTCACTGTGGAGACCTTGGTATGGAGTGAGGCTTATGTTTTCAGTTCCAGTAGAATGGTATCTGCAAAAATGTGGAAGTCTGTTTGGCTCATTTATCCCATTTCTGCTCTGGACTGCGGTATAAATTTATCCTTGGGCTGAATCAGTACCTCTACACCTAGTGTAATTAATGATACTTGCCCTCCCATGCCTTGCCACTCTTCATTGAGAACTGTGTAAAAGGCCCATGGTTGAGGGTCAGGATCTCGCATCTTCACTCCCTGATGTTCTTGAATGCTTACTTTAAGAACTGTGATTTGTGAGCTAATTTAAAGTTACATTCTAGTGTTTAAACATGCATCCAGTCTCCCCCTCAAAATAGCTTTTTGCAGTCATGAGTAAGTGCCTCACATTAGATTATTGTTTTTTATTTTGGGAAGTGAAAATACCAATTCCTACCATGGCAGATGGGAATTGTTAGTTATGCATTGAGTTTTCTTTCACTCTGTCTGTCCAAATGCCATAGAAACCAAACTTACTTAATTTTGTCCCAGTGTGGATTTTTTTTTCTGGAAGGCTGTTTGGATTTGACTGTGACCACAATACTTCTGGCAACCTTATGAACTCCCCATTTGTGAGCGACTGTTGGATGAAAGTGTTGGTTTAAAGAACAGTTTCAGGGTATTCATAGAAAATTCTGAAAGTCTCCTTACCCAGCAAATTTTCACACAGTGGGTTTTGCATCACTGTCAGTTTTCCCTATGATTTCCTCATATAATCCATTTGAGTATGAATCTTATTAACGTATCTTTGTTTCCAATTGTCTTCAAGGCAAAAAAGTTGAAGGATCTTAATCCCAGAATGTTTTAAATCCAACAAAACATTACCAAAGAAAAGTCTGGAAAACAAGGGAGAAAATCAACACTGAGGAAATCACAAAGCCACTAGCAAGATGAGGAGGGGGAGCGTATTCTCACAGAGCTTTTGCTGAACCGTAGCAGGCCCAGCCTGCTCCTCTGGGCCTCTCCCAACATTTCTCCTCCCTGATATGCATGTCTGGAGGGAGGGTGAGGAATGTTTGGGGAATGGAGAGGTATTTATCTGGATTCAAAGACACAGCCACTGGAAATCTCCCATGGGTTTGCATGGGCTTTTAGTGCTACTTTCAGGCTCCTGAGTGAGCTTCCACTTCCAGACAGAATAGATGGCTTTGTTTTAGGCCAGTGCATTGTAGGGAGTCACTCACCCATTTGTTGTAGCATGCACAGAACTGTTAGTTCTAGAAATGAGCATCAGCCCTACATGCCAGATCTGGATTTGGCCTTTCCTAAAGGTCTGGAGTGTTCCTGTCTGGTGACCACACCAAATCCCTTCCCATTTGCCACAGCCAGTGTCTGTCCTATGCTGCCTCTGGAGGGGATGCTTTTGACTAGCACTGCCACTGCTGATATCACAGGGAAAGCAAAGAAGCTCAGAAGTCAAGTTTTAAACATTCTTCATTTTGCCCAGGAAAATGAAACTAAAAAACCACACGTTACCCCCTTGCTTCCCTGGTCAGAAAATCTAATTATGAACTGCTGTCTCAAATTGATTTCAATCCTGTGTGAGTGACTTTACCAGGCAGGACTTTGGGGCGTTTTCAGTTTGCTGGCTAGTTGTTTACTAAATCTTACAGTATTTGCCTTTTCTTTGAGCACAAGCTAAAGCTGGGAGTGTGAGTGTGCTGGGAGATTTAGTGCATCTGGCAGCTGCAAAATAATGATTCACAGCCAAGGCGTTTATGAAAGAACAAGGCAAAGAAAGTACTGAAGTATATAGTAATAAAAAATGTGGTTCCAGTCTTGTCCTTTTCCAAGCAACTGCTGCAGTATATGGCACCTGTGAACAAACCTTAGATTGCTGTTAAACTTTTGCAAAAGGTTTGACAGAATCCTGTCTCTTCTTGCAGTCTTCTGACCTTAGGTGAAGCTGGCTTGATTCAAGTCTTGCTCATTTGTGATTTCTCTCAGTGGACTCAACATTTTTGTATCAGCAACTAGCTCATATTTTATTTCAGTGAAATCTGCTAATTTTACTTCTTGGCAAACTAACAAAAAAATTGGCCCCAGAATTTATGAGGAGCTGGAAGAGATGAAATTTTTGATGGGATCAGGGCACCTTGTCTCTTTGAGTTGAGCCTTTCAGGTGGAAGTATATCCTGACCTATCTACACTAACACTTTTGTGCCAAATTATTGTGCAGGTACAAAAGTCAAAGCAACAGCTTGATTTCCAAACAAAACCAAAGAAAACTGTATACTAAAGCATCATGTAAATCTCCAGTGAGCCATCAGTATCTTCCAGTCACTTCAGTTAGACTCTGAAGGGAACCACGTCCTTCCGGCTTCAGGCATTTCTCCCTTCTCCACAGCTTCCCTTTTCCCCAGTCCTCCCTGAATTTTCACAAATCAAACTTGCACATCCTTAGGAAGAGTGGTTGGGAGGAAACATTTGCGCGTGAAGATCCATTGATAATTTAGTTTCTGAGGTGGTGTAGGGACAAAGAGTGATGCTACTGACAGTAGCATGTGATAGAATTTATTTTTTCATTTGCTTTTCATTTATGCAATGTAGCCAGATGTAGCTAGGACAGGTCTCTTGCAAATAATCAGTAAGTTAGCGCCTACAACAAACGTTGGCTGAAGGTTTAAATAACACACTGCTCTGAAATGTTGCTTATGTTTTTCTTCTGCAGCTTTTGTGGTACCCTTCACATCTGATTACTCAGGATACTTTTTTTCTATGTCCAAATCTATGGTATATGTCTACTTACTTTTAAATAAATGCTAAAACTGTTAGTGATCAGTGTGGTGGTTTAACTCCAGCTGGTAACTGAGCACCAGGGAGCCACTCTCTCACCATTCTTTGCCCAAGGGGATGGGGTGGAGAATGGGAGGAACTCATGAGTTGAGATAAAGACAGTTTAGTGGGATAACAAAGGAAGATAACAACATCAGTAGTAACAGTAAACCAACTGATGCACAAATGCAATTGCTTGTCATGTGTGGAAAGAAAAAACTAAACAACCTGGTGCCTGGTCTTTTTCTGGCCACAAGTCCTGCTCTCTCAGGTTGCTTCCCAAGTTATATTGGAGCATGATGTTAGACCAGCCTTTGTCCAGGTTTGTGACCAGCCTGTGCTCTCCTAGCTTCTTGTGTATCTGACAAGGTGTGAGAAAGAAAAGTCCTTGAATTAGTGTAAGCACTACACCTACTTAGCAATGACCGAAAACATCGGTGTGTTATCAATATTATTGTCATACTAAATCCTGAAAAAGCACTACACTAGCTACTGGAAAGAAAATTTTCTAAAAGTTCATTTCCTTTCAGTATCAGGTCCTTTGTCTCATTAAGGTTCGGTCTATATGCCTTAATATGTATTAAATGGGATTATTGTATTTCTGTGGTCTCATCCAGAATTGAAATGACCACATGTTTCAGCTCAAGCATTATGCCGAAGTTTTAGCTAGGTACTTTGGAACAGAGAGGATTATTGGGAAATGATGGACCTACTGTGAAATCTCTGCAGGTATAAAGAGTAAAAGATACCTGTGAAAGATTAATAATCTATTCTGATACATACAATTTAACTAACATTGTTTTATATCCTGAAGGCAAAAATATTTTTCTCTTTGTGTCATATAAAAGTCCTTCCAGAATGGATTAATGCAAGTTTCAGTCCGTATTCATGAATCCTTGCTCCCCAAAGAACTAATGAACTTATTTCTGGATTACATTCTCTTTGTATGACAGCAACATTTGAGCTTCATCACATTGAAAATGCAAGAGTCATAGAAATGACAGATGGAAATCTCTGAGTTCTTCATCAGCAGTGCACAAGATCATCCTTCAACATGTCACCATAATGCTGAGATCGTTAATTTTCTTTAAGATACTACTTGATATATATATTAAAAAATTAAATCAGATAATGAATTCCCTGAAGGTCAGTAGGTGTCTCTGAAGTTTGGTGTTCCCATGAGTAGGAAACAAATTGAACACAACAAAACTAAACAGAAAGTTTTCAACTAGTCCGATGACTAAAAGAACTTTCCCCAAACCCCCAAAGAACCTTCTGCCTGCCAAAATTCCTCCCACCTCACCTTCCCACAGACTTAAAGTAGCAAATAGTTTTAAAAATGTTTTCTATAAGTGAATTCTCTGATTTACTTAAATATTGTAGAACCAAATATTTTTTCAAGTATCTTTTAAAGTGACATGTGAAAATGTTTTCTGTTAAATATCCAAATCAAAATGTTTGCTATGCCTACTACCAAGTATGATGCAAAGTCTTACCTGCTTCTGCTGTAACTTTTAAACTTCCCAATTCTATAAAACTCGAAATTGCAGGACCATTATTCATTATACACCTGGGTCTGAAAAAGCATAGGCATCACTTTGCCTTTGAATATAGTATAGTTTAAAGCAATTGTTCTCAAAATAATTAAACTTTTCCCCCTGAAAGTTGTTAGTGACTTTCAATTACAAATGAGTGATTCAGTTAGAAATGTTGGAGACCATAGATGTGAGACCAAAATGGAGCAGAAATCCTGGTTTATACCAGTGCCTCTTACAGGGTTAACACGTGTTTTTGCCTTGGTGCTAAAACAACTTCTTCTGATTTTAAATAAATGCATGATCTCAGTATTTGTTAAGTCCTTAAAAATGTTATTCTGTACTTAATATGGAGAGTGTAATAATTCTGGGGGTGGTTTTTTTGTTTGTTTGTTTTGGTTTGGTGTTTTGTTTTGTTTTGTTTTGTTTTGTTTTCCATAGCTTATCATGACTAACTTCTCATTGTGATCCCTGCTTGAAATATTGAGGCACAGTAGAATGCGTTACTTTTCAATAATACTGTGTTGTGGAAAATGCCGCTACTGTGCATTGTTAGGCAGTGCTTAATGAATTGATTCCTGAATGGCTTAAAGATTCATTTATAGAATTTTAGAAAATTGAAAAGCAGTGTCTGTGCATCTTCCTGACTATTCAGCACAGATAGAACTCCAGAAACATTTTCTAAAAGTGATCAAGAATCATTTTGAAGAAGCAAAGAACTACTGAAATTGTCATGATAAACGTTATTGGAAAACTACTATGTTTTGAGATAAACAAGATTTTTTTTTCGTTCTGAAGGACAGAAATCATAATGCAAGAAAACGAGGCTGTTTGTTTGCCTGCTTAGCATTCCATTGTTTGTAGAGCGCAGCAGTAATCTGATATACAGCTGACCTAGTCCCATGCTACCGTATAGGGCTCTGCTCTTTGCTCCCAGGCTGGCTTTGTGCTGAGTCTCTTGGTGCTCTGCGTTACATCCTTAGCCAAATCAGCAGCAGTATTACACATGCTCATGAGGGAATCTTGTGCAGCCTTTCTTGCTAGTAAGGATAGGCTGCCTCCTAAAAGACCTTGCACGTGGGAGGAGTACACAAAAGGATAGAATGATTCAGAGTCCTTGGAGAAGGAAAATGTAGCAGCGGTCTGATTGTTGGAGCCCTTTGTGGCCAAACTGGGTCTTTTTCCTGATATGGCAGTGCAGAACCACAGCCAGCATGTTGATCTTCCCATCAGATGTGCTTTTGACTGTCAGCCTCTATAGTGCCAAGGGGCTGTAGGACTGTCCTTGTTGGAGGATGGAAGGTGGAAAGTAAACAACTAGCAAGGCAATTCCAAATTTGGGTTTAATCCAATTGCTATAGTAGCTGCTTGTTTTTATGTCAAAAGATTTGGCTTGGTACTAATTTTTTTTTCTTTTTCTCTTTCTAAAAAAACCCCATTATTATTAGAGCACAGAAATATTTCCACACACTGCTTTGGCATTTACAATTCAACTTCAGCTCTTGTGTCATCTTACATTTCTAAGACATGAATATCTGCACTATCATAAAACAGGAGATGAGATTACAGGTTTCCTTGAGGACAGTTAACATCAAGAGGCTCATGAAAAGTTCCCACAGGAATTTCAAGAAATCCCAACCCTTTTCTGGCTCAGTAAATTTCTACATGTGCTTGAGTCAACGGAGTCTTTTGTAAGGCCTCATATTTCTGGAAAAACTATTAATGAACAACATCTGTTTTCACCAGTGCCCATTTGCTGTAAAGAATTTCTGGTTGTTGTTTTATGGCTTCCCCAAGTATATCCATGTCTAAAGCAGAAGGACAACTGGAGATGGAGGTATTCCAGTGTCTGTTGCACCAGAAAGCTGTATGTTTTCAACAAAGGAGATACAGGAACTTTAGATCAACTTTTAGACTGGAATAGCCATTTCAGAAGTTTTAATTGTTTCCGTCGATGTATAGAAAAATGACGTGCAGATATATTTTTCTTTTTTGTCACTGTGTGCTCCATTAAATCAGGCTGTAACATCAGATGTGTCAGTATTTTCATCATTATTTTCCTCAGGTGGTATTCTAAAGAGAAGATGTTTGTATAAATAAATACACCAAGATACTCTTTCCCTTGTAGTGGATCTAAGTTCCTGCAATTTCCACTGAGACTTCAGATTATTTAGTTGAGAGTAAAATATACACTACCAATACTCCAATTTTGAATATGTTTTGGATTTTGAGGCTTAAAGTGGAGGGTGACAGGTGAACGAGGTGTTAGTAACTTGTTTAAGGCAGGAGATACACTTTGTGTTCTCTGAAGCAGTGATTTTGCAACCAACCAGTGCTTTATGAGTCTTCAATTTTTAAAATATTAAGGTAATTTAAAATTTGATATTAGATAATATTGGAATGTCTTAGTTTTGTCTTCATTTTCTGTGAATGTTCTTCACAGTGGTGTCCACTTGTATCCAGTGGTATGGATCTAATCTAATTAAATACTCCAACCCACAAACTAAAAACTATGAAAAAGCTATACAGGGAATTTGAAAAAAACAAGAGAGTTACAACCTATAGAATGATAGAACCAACATTGATTTTAGCAAGTGAGTAAATATTTGCTGAAGAAAAATTCCCCTACAATTATTGATTTTTGCCCGTTTTGAGCCAAAGGTTTAAGAATCTGGTAGTTGTGATGTTGTTTGTGTTGCAGACCTCATTGTTACTATTTCCTTGATGTCATGTGAAAGTACCTGCCCATCAGAAGTGGAATTTTACCTCCTGGTGAGACAGTCACCAGGGAACATTCTGGGCTCCCTCAGGTATCCTGACCTGGCTCTTTTCCTTGTCCTAAAGCAAGCAATTGATGCCAAAAGGAAGAGCATCATGATAAACACAATACCTTTAAATTGGGTGTCCTCTAGAGTATTGTATTTCATCCAAGACAGTTTTTTTGGATCTCACATATGGAACTTCTGAATAAGCACAAGCAGATTTTAATAAAGGAAGACATTTAATGGTCATTATGTTATGAATATTTTTTCCATTGGGGTAGATCTGTTACCACCAAACTGTCATTGATCTCTCTGAAGATGGTTGCACAAACCCTCATTCGAATGGACTCAGACTGCTGGGAGGTGAAATAATTCTGAACTGCTTGGAGTTGTTGCAAATATATTTAATAGGAGACTGAATAAGCCAATGCAACCTTTTTCTCCAAGAGGTTCAAACTTTAAGAGGAGCAAAATACAACTGTCTCCAGGGACTGGCTGGCTGAAGGTGCCCTCAGAGTCAAACATAATCACAAGCAGCAGCCAGAACTTCAAGAATCTGGAGAAGCAGATGTAGCACAAGGTCAAGAGGCAAAGTTTAGGGCAGAAGCAGTATGTAGGGTTTTGTAAATTGGTTGATCCGTGAGCTCAATGGATAGCTAACTAGTTCTGCAGGGAGGTCTGCCTGTTCTTGTCTTCTGCCCCAGAGATTTACTTGCAAGGAGTACAGTCAACTTTGCACCTTCTTAGACACGTTATGGACTTGGAGAGACGTGAAGATAATGAATTCGAACTCAGAGGCATTGTTGTGTTTTTCTGGCAAGTCTTTTCTTAATCAGTATAAATGATTTCCATCTACAACAGAATTGAATCCAGACCAGAACAGAGGATCTTAGTCTGCTTATTCTGTGGGAGGACTCGGATCGGGATGTGGCTCCAGCCTTTTTGGCTTAAACCCATTTCTTGTCTGTGTTGTGGTTTTATGAGTAGATATAGCAAATATGTGACATTTGCTCTCCTTTTTCTTCTGTTGGACTTTTTAGAGAGATGAGAGTTCCCACTGTAGTATAAGGCAGAAAACAACAGAAGAAGTCCAAATAATAGCAGGCATTCTGTATAGGAATCTTGATGCCTGGAGAACAACAATTATTTGCAGTCTCCTAAAGGTTAAGGATGCAGTGGACATTTGTGGTTCTTCATGAAACAGCCCCTTTTGGGGAAGAGCAGTGACACAAATATAGTTTTCCCCCTTGGAGGTTACCAAACTGAGAAGTCCTTTTCTATATCTCAGGAGTTCCTGAACTGACAGCATTACTAGCACAAAGAAGCAGTCTTACCAAACAATCTCAGTACAGTAATATGAAAGATCAGATTGAGTTCAGACAAATTGTTTCTGGTAGTTATTTAGAAACATGAAAAAGTCATGTAGAAAAGCTTCAAGATCCTTTATTGAACACAGAGATTGGTCCTTTTAATCAGATGGAGATCTGACTGATACTATGAGTTTAGTGCACTGATACCATCTCTCCTCCTGAGACAGCACCCAGGTTTTAGGTGGACCGAATCCCTCTTTGTACTTCTTCCTGCTGTGGTGTGGAAAGGCTGTGCCTCAGCTGTGGCAGATGCTGTGAAAAGTATTAAGTTGAACCAAGCTGGGCAGGAGTGATGGCTGCAGTGTTTGTTAGTCCAAGTCTACAACACTTGATATTTCACTTAAAAAGTCAGAAGAGGTAAATGAACAGTGCCATAGTAAAACATGAAACTCACTCCTGTCTGAACAACAGCAACATTATCTGACCACTTAAAATTCCTCAGAGCCATGTAGCTGTTACAGGTGTAATAGTTAAAAGCAGTCCCATGTCATTTAAGATGTAGCTAACAGTTTTAGATATCTTGATTTGTAAAACTACTTACAGTACTTTTGTGTTGCCCTTTTTGATTGGGTTTTTTTTTGGTTTTTTTTTTTTTGTTGAGCTTTTAATGTGGCTACCCAAGTCCCCTTAGTGGACACTAGTATTTTATCCACAACATAGTCTCAATAAACAGGGCTTTCATGCAGATCTCAGGCCTTTGTGCTGGGCGTTTGTGCAGCATTGGGGTATAAGGAACAAGAAAAGATAGATACTGAAGAGATTGATGTTCTTGACTTTTTTTATTTCACAGCAATAAGCAACAGGTGAGAAATCATCCCTCCCATTCTCCCTAAAATATTTGAAATATAAACAGCATATATATATTTATTTTTAAGCATGCTTTTCTCTCTTTTATTTCCTTCATGAGATGTCAGAAGCAATTAAAAAAAGACAAGTTGGAACAGTTCCCTTTTGGCCAGAGCCAACTTCACTCATGGTACAGTGACCTGGCTCTAATTGATACTTTCTTTGCTTCCAAATGTTCAAGATAGCATCCAAGTGCAGCAAAGAAGTACCACAGTGTGTGTGTATAGGGTTCTTACATGCTTCTGCCACATCTGCTGTTACACCTGCCTAAAAGTGACAGCAGCATTGGACTGTTGCAGTTGAAAGGCACTCAGAGTTTGTTATATCAGAGTGGCCAGTATTATAGCATTAAAACTGAGATATAAACAGACCCCAGTCTAAAAGGAATATATGATTCTAAATACAATTAGGTCGCTCACCAGTGTCAAGGGAAAGCCTTCAAATGCAAAATATCCATCTGATGAAAGTAGAAAATTACACTGATGCCTTGTTATGTTGCTAATTTTTTAATTAGAAAATACCTTGCATTTCGTCCTATGAAGCTGATATTACAATATATTAATTATCTAGTATACTATAGTATAGGATAACAGAGTAGAATATAAATGTATCTACTGGTTTTTACGCATAATTGCATCTTGCTCATATATCAACACTGTTAGAGGCATGAAGTTGAATACCTGTTAGTAAACACCAGAGCTTAATATGACTCTTTAGTCTTAATTTGTACTTAATTTTTACATAAGCATTTTCAAAGTTTTTCATAATACCTAATTACCCTCTAATTTTACTGCTAACAAAAAGATAAATGAAAAGTACTTAAATAACATTGCAGTGAAGAAAATATCCAATGCTATTTCTGAAGCAGATATGAATAGATGTTATCTTAGCTCAAGGTGTACTTTTCCAGTAGCTGGTTAAGAAAGGGAATTTCCTCCTATTTATAATAGAAAACGTAATTTTTAGTTCTGAGTTTGGTCAGAGATGTTATTTATTTTCTTAAGATCCTCATTAAATATAATTTTATAAATCTATAAATTCTGATTTTTATTAAATGCAACCCATTCTTTTTTTCAATTTAATTTAATTTTAACTTTTTAGCTTTTATAACAGAAAACATTTCTGTACTCTCTCACATAATTTTGAGGAAAATTATATTTTTTAGACAAGATGTTTTGAGGGCTCCGAAAAGATAAAAAAAATGACCAGAATGTCCATTAAAGTGTTTGGATTCCAGAATGATGCTACACAATCACCACTTTACAAAAAGATAGTATTTCTTGAAAACTGCTCATGCATGATATGTAGCATTTTAAAGCCATTAGATTTGAGGATTTATTATGAAACATATTTTACTTAATCTGCAGGAGGGTCTTGCAGTAACACAAGTATATTAAAAAGTACGATTACTTGTGGAGCAACTGCAAAAAAAAAGAAATTGAATGTCTTATCCAACCTTTCACTTTAAAGTGTAATAGCCAAAGAATAAGAACACAGTAAAATAATATTTATATGTCAAAAGTACTTTTGGCATATCTTCTTTATTGATGAGAATAATATTTATTGCCAACTGGATTTCCTAATTTGTTTTTCTGATATTGCTTATCTGGGGTTGCCATTGGACACCAACAGCTGGAATAAATTCCGTGATGTTGTGTCACTGTGACTCATTTATTTTTTCTTATCTATGAAAATTTCTTGCTGTAAATAACATCTCACTCTTTCCCTTTCTGAAGTACTTTGCTCTCTGGCAGAGAGTCTTTCTGTCTTTCTCCTTTCCCTGTTCCTTCTTTTGGTTATATTCCTCTCTATCTGTCTCAGATTCCCTCTCTCTTTTCCTCTTTTTCTCTCCTGTTTCCTAGCTCAACAAATGCTAAGTAGCTTTATAGATGTTTTAGACTTCTCTGTGGGTTCTAAATATATGTTTAATATTTCACAAATAATAATGCTGCTGCTTTTTATAATGTGGGAGGCTAGTTAAACTTTATTTAAGCTTCTGAAATGAGATTTTCAGTTTGCTTAATTCAGAAACTTTGATCTGATGACACTGGGAGGGAGCTTTATGGCTGATTCCCTGGAACTGTATAGTCAAGTGAACATGTGAAGGGTGGAATGGTTATCAGGATGCCTAGTGTATTGGCTGTCTTCAAGCTTTTTTGGAGTGTCTGAAGTTCAATAGTTCTGTATCAGATTTAGTACTTACATGCAAAAGGAATGATTGCAGAAATATGATTTATTATTTAAATATGAAAGGTAATGAGTGCTATTTTGAATATATGTCTTCTCTCTTAGACCAACACAACATCAGTGTTTGGTGTTTTTAAAAAAACTGTTTTATTCTAGAACTAAATCATACACACACAACACTTCCTTTGCAACTCTGGTAGGTTTTTTCACAAGCTGGATATTTTAGGAGTATCAATTCAACTGGAAGTCTTTAAAAAATGTAGATTCAGATCTGCCTCAGATTTTGGGTCAGACCACAGTGTGGCCATTTTGTGCATATTTCTTTGAAAAATGCTATTTTTCCACTGCCAATGGCAAAGGTTAAAAGGAGATTTTTTGTTTGTTTCATGAGAGGGGACTTTTGACCATGAAAATGGTTATTTTCCGACTGCAGAATCTTAGTGTTGCACAGATATTTTGCTTTCTAAGGTTTGCTCAAATTTTGTATATTTTTAATCTTTCAAAGCATCATGCAACATATTGCTGCAAACAGAAAGATATTATTATATCCCTATATCCACTCAGGACTAATTTTTTAGTATAAGTTTGAATAAATAGGTAGTCCTTTAGGTCAACTGCTATAAAATGTGGTGGTGGGGGGAAGATTTTGAATTTGAGGTAGAAATTCTTGACTGCAGTTTGATTCTCAGCCGCACCTGAAGAGGTCCAGTTTTTTCTCTGTTGGACTGAAATCCTCCTGACTCATCTAAATTTCTCTGTACCTGTCCCAAAGGCATGTCTTTGGAAAAGACCCATATTGGCATAAATGCACCTATCACAAAGGAACAGATCCAATTGCTCTGCAAGGTTCTCATCAATGGGCTGTGATTGGAGCTGGATGTTTTCACACCATCGTAATGGTATTGAGTTAAATATGTAGACATGGAGGGGGAGCAGAATGCAGGACCAGCTGTGGTGCTGTATATGGAGGTTAAACCTGAGGCACAGAGGATGTGGACATATTCTGGATGAAGTTAGATGGGCTCTAAGTGTCTAGAGAAGAGATGGTGGAACCAGCTGAGGAGACAAACAGATCTAGAGAGATACACCTTGTTGGTATGCCAACAAGAACAAATAGGCATTATAGAAGTAATTGTAAAATATACATATATATATACTTGTGAAAAGACATGCATGCCAGCATGCTGCTTCTAGCATTCATGCTGACACTAGCATTACAGTGTTTTTAGAAGTCGCCAACAATTCTAAAAAATATCACTGGTCTGGGTGATGTTTTCTGCAAGTGTTGTGACAATATAGTCCATAGGACTTCCAAAGCCTGTGAAAATATGAGTCCAGGATCTGGCTACTATGGATGGAAAAGGGCAATGAGTGTTGCAAAGGCATGCTGATGCAGCTTCATCGTAATTCAGCATCCGGTTCATACTGGCCTAAATTTTGCTCCACTGCTGTGTAATGCTAGACAACATTTCATGAAGTAGGAACATGAATGGCTTTGTCAGGTGTAAATGCAAAGTGTACACAGAAGTGTAAACTTCTCCTCTGTTGTAATCTCACTGGTGGATTACTGTCCTGTACAGTTGTTAATCCCACCATAACTTGTGGGATGAAAGTAGCTCCTTGCAGAATGATGCTTTCATATTGCCAATTTTGTTCTGCTTAGCTTCCTGACTGCTCATGTTGCATGAGCAGAATCTGGAACTGGAAAAATCTAAATAAAATTCATAGTAGTGCTTCATTAGGAAAACTTAAATGGATTTATGTTAGGTTGTTAAATGACATAAACTGAGCTACTAAACTGTCTGTGTTATACAGTCTTGGTATGCAAGACCTTTTGTGTTTTGTTGTTCCACTTAGATTTAAAGGATACTTATCCCATTGTACATAGACATGCATGCATCCAAGAACCTGAGAACCATGTGGATTTGATGTTTTTTTTAAAATTATTTTTTTCCTGTATATTGAAGTTCACGATTTTATGGAGCGGTTTTGTGCTAATAAAAAAGGAAGTTATTTCTTCTAACTAAAACTTAATAACTTTTGAAACTATAAGAAAACCTTTACTGACAGTCAATCAGAAAGTGGCTGCCCAGGTTCTTAAAAAATACATATATATTATTTTACCTCAAAGATGTATACATACAAACAGTGAAAGAGCAGTAACTGGCCAAAACAGGTGCATGTACAGATTTTATCTTTACTGTATATTCTAAGATGTACTGAAATATGTGTTTATCATTGTGATTACAAGTGTTGGGGGAGGGCTGTTTATTGGTTACTTTATTACTTTTTGGCTATTTCTGAGTCTGCAAAGTAAACAGAAAGGGTGATTAATATGCTCCCATAACATGTTTACTCTATAAGGCTATGGCAGGGATTCACAGTCACTTCTTAGGACAGATGTGCATTTTAAGCTTTGTAAACTAAGCAGTGGCTACTCAATATTTTGTTCAAGGAAGTATGTTCCTTATATTTCTCTCCCTGACACCCATTTTACTTAACCCGTCACTGATTGATCTTGCTTGTATTGAATTTTTTTGAGATGGAAGATTTTTTATGTGTTTATATTGATCTTAATATTTTTGGTGCTGCTTAGTGAACTCCTCTGTTAAAAATGAAAACTGTTTGGAAGAAAGCAAGGAAGGACTTTTTTCCTGGGGAGTTGTTACAGTAACTTTCATAGTCTCCCTGCAGTGTCTCCTGAAGCCTGCTGCATGGCTGCTGAGAACATCCCACACTGAACACAGAGGTGAGATGCAGAGGGGAACATCCAGCTGTCACCACAGTGTGTCATACTTGACATTAGAACAAACATAGTGAGGGGTAAGACTTTTACTCAGGAGCTGCAGAGATCTGTAGTTAATGTTACTGTTTATATGTCCCAAGGAGCATCTATCTGTGTAAGGGATAGAAACAGGCACCTCAGGACATAACTCAGCATGGCAGCCAACCTAAGTAAATGTAATGTCTTGTTTCCTTGCTTTTAAACAAGATAATTATATTCTGGAGGGTTCTAGGCCCTACACACTGTTACATTTAAGCTCTGCATTCAGTCTTAAGTGTTAGTTCTCTTTACAGTCTGGACTCCCTTAAAATATGCTTGAAGACATCTTTCTCTTTGAGCATCAGGTGCACTGGTCTGTACCTATGCAATGCCTGGAAGAGCAGGCACCACAAACAGAGGGAAATGACACTGAGTAAACTGGTATAACATTTCTTTTAAGCCTTACTTAATGAGAAAACTTGTCTCGCAAATTAAGCTTTGAAGAGAAGCAAGAATTAAGCCTTTCTTTTTGCATTATGATATAATTTAATAAGGTAAGCACAAAGGCAGGAGTTCAGTTGTCTTTAGAATTTTTTTACTTCTTGTAAAGGTATAATTTCCTGTTCTGTATCGTATCACAAAACAAAGCCAAGGTCAGATGAAGAGTTATTAGACACTGAATCTTCCTATTATTAAAATCTCAGCAGAATGAATTACAAGGTACTTTCCATAATGACAGGCTAAGGACATGCTTTTAACTCATTGTGTGGGAACTTGAAGATTTTCCAGGAGCACTTATGTGAATAAATTCCATTCTATTCTACATACTCCATTCTGAGAGTATGTACGATCAGGAAAGGAAATGTACAGGAGTCAGTTGTGTGCAAAAATGGCAGTAGAGGTTGTGGAAAATAATATTTCTTCCTTAGTGTAGGTGTATTATAACTACACTTGAGGTGACAGATTTATTCCTGCTTAGATTTTAGTATCAAATCTTAAAGTGCTTGAAGACTTTAGGAAGAAAGGTACTTATCTTCTAAGCACCTACTAATTGTATTATTTTATTTTGCAAGTTCTTGTTAGAGCCTTAGTGATTAAAACTTCACGTCAGGTTCTACTTCTATGATAACATCAGGGCAACAACAGCAGCTGTAGTACTTCCTGATGATGAACAAGATCAGATGAAACAGTATCCCACTAACACCCCTCCAACTCCTGGAAAAGAAAAAAGAAAAAGAAAATGAAAAAACCCTCATGCTTTCTTATTAGACTTTGGAAAGCATGATTTACTTCTGTTTGTTTTCTTTTAAAATGATATGCTAAGCTGGTATGCAATGATTACTTCTAACATTATTTCTAGCTTGGCTGTGCAAGGTTCTTATCTCAAGAAAGGGTGTTAGGATTTGTTAGGCTGCACTTGGAACTCCCGGCCATGAACCAAACACAAAGATCTTACAATGTAGTTCAGACATCAGCAAATAGACAAAGACAAAAATGATGCTGGCTTTGGTTAGCAAACATTACTTTTGGAATTCAAAGCTCCACGGTGATTTTCTGTCTGCTTGTTGCAGTTCAGACATTCCCCATCTACCAGCGTATTGCAATGTGTGCTGGTGACCATAGTGTTGCCCCCACTTACCCTGTGTCTGCTTGTTTTGGCAGTTTTAACAGCACAGAATGCTGGACCTCTTTCATGTGGTTTGTGTCACATGTGCTGCTATGCGAGACACGCGCGACTCTTTGGGAGCGTTTGCCGCTTGCTCTTTCGCATGCTTTTTTGTACACTTCCTCTACAGATGGCTTTCCTGGCTCCCGTGGACCATATGTTTTTTCAGTTTATTTTAACGTGTGTACACCCACCCCATGCAGCTCCAGTGAAGTATGTGTTTGTTTCCTCTGCTGTCCAGCTCCGAAGGTTCAGACCTAGGGAGGCAATCACTGACACTAAGTGCAAGAGCAACCCATAACACAACCTGCTCTTTTCCTGGCATGCTTATTCTTCTCCCTCTTGGAAGTGCGGAATTCTCCACTTGTTCTGTTTTTAACCCTGTTGAGACTAATTTTAGCTATCTTACCACTAGGCATCTATTGTCTGTGCAGGGAGATAGATGAAAGGTCCTCCTAAGGCAACTCCCCTTCATCTTCCATGGGCTGCAGGGGGATAACCTGCTCCACCATGGTCTTCTCCATGGGCTTCACTCTGGCGCCTGAAGGGCATCCTCCTCCCCCTTCTTCATTTATTGTAGTGGATGCAGAGTTTCTTAGATCTCACTCCCTTCCCTGGTGATAAAAAGCAGCTGCTTGTGTTTTGGGTTTGGTTTTTTTTTTTCTTCTTCTTCTTTTCTTTCTTTTCTCTTTCTCTTAAACATGATTCACAGAAGTGCTATGACCATCTCTGACTGGCTTGGCCTTGGTCAGCCATGGAGTCTGGCGTTGAATCCAGCTGGTGTTTACTGTTGGGCCAAGTGAAGCTCCTAGCTGCTTCTTGCAGAAGCCACCCCTGCAGTGCCCATCCCCACCCCTCCAACACCAGAACCCTCCCCTACAATACCACAACGATATGAAATGGTAAAAGACTGGCTTAGGTAAGAAGAGCATGGTATTGTTGAGAAATTAGGGCAAAACAGTCAAAAATGTAATAAACAGAAAATGTAATAGAGGAGGACAAAATACTGATGCAGAATATTTCAAATGCAGGTGGAAGATTTAGTAAATCGCTATAATCAGAAGTGGATGCTGAGGAAGGTGAGACTTTCATAACGTTAGTGGTTCCCTTTCTAACAAAGCTGAATGTCTGCCATATGCTTTATTTATACCAAGAGCTGTTCAGGAGAGAGCTGAGCCTGGTGGGATGACTTACTGACTTGTCCAGCAGCAGAGACAGCCAATGCTCAAGAGAGCCTCAGTCTGAGCAGGCTGAAGTGGGACCTTGTTTCTGGGAAAAAGCAGCAGCTGAGGCACACCTGGGAGTCAACAAGAACATCCTTCTGATTTAACCCCAGCTGACAACTAAGCACCATGGTTGTTCCCTCCTTCTCCTCCATACCGTGTGGTGGGTTGGGAGGGAGAATCAGAAGAGCAAAAGTGAGAAAACTTATGGATTGAGATAAAGACAATTTAATAGGCAAAACAAAAGTCTTGCATATAAGCAAAGCAAAGCAAACCAAGGGATTCATTCCCCGCTTCCGGTGAGGAGCAGGTGTTCAGCCATCCCCAGGAAAGCAGGCCTCCATCACACATAACCACTTTTGGGAAGACAAATGCCATCACACTGGACATCCTCCCCTTCCTGCTTCTTCCCTCATCTTTATGTACTCAGCATGACATAGTATGGTGTGCTGGGTCAGCTTTCCTTTCCCAACCTCTTGTGCACCCCCAGCCCAATTGCTGCTGGTATGGAGCAAGAAGCAGAAAAGGCCTGGACTCTGTGAGCACTGCTCAGCAACAATGAAAACATCTCAGTATTATCAACACTGTTTCAAGCACAAATCCAAAACACAGCCTCATAGTAGCTACTATGAAAAAAAAACAAAACTCTATTGTAGCCAAAAGCAGCACAAACATCTGCATCTTCTGAGATCCAGTCCTAGTTTTGGCTAGGACAGTGTTAATTTTCAAGAGGAGCTGGGTCAGGTGAATCAAGTTGGCTATCATGTTCCTTATAAAAGGGGGCTAAGTCAGAGAAGGGGTGGTTCTGAGGGGTTGTCTGTCTGTCTTATGGCATGACTTATTATGTATGTTCTGAGTATGGTTGTTTTCTATTTGCTGTCCTAGTAAGCTGCACTTATCCCCTGAGCATTGACTTTGTCTCCCCATCCTGTTGGCTAGGGCTAAACCATGGCAGGCTCTACTCCACAGCACAGGGTGAGCAGAAAAGCTGCAATGACTCTTTCAGAGTCATAGGCAGACTGAAGTAGCTTTTACTCATCCCTTGTGTTTGCCGATTGTGATAAAATGAGACTACTAGGAGAGAGGAGGCTTGTATAGAAGTAGAGGGATCTGAGCAATTGTAGTCAGTGTAAATAGTTGAGCAGAGCCCAGCTTTTGAGGAAACTTGTGTGACTCTTACACCAGGTGCTGTGCTGGAGCTGCGCTGCAGTAGCTGCGGGCTATGTGTTTCACAACTAGAGTAATTATGGAGTTGCTGTCTGCCCTCTCGCTGCTTGCAAGTACAACTAGTTCAGGCTCCACCACACGTCCTGATGCAGCTCAGCACAGTTAATAACTACTGACATCTACTTTTTGAGATAGGTATATGGGGCAAGAAGTCCCAGCCCTGGATCGAACATGGACTCTGGGGGTGTGGAGAGCAGCAAATTACTTTAGAAGAAAAAGGTGAGCTTTTGTTTATAAACTGTGGCCAGTTACTGTCTGAGGGTGGACCTGTGCATGTTTGGCTATGATTCCACTGGTGTGTAGCAGAGTGTTAGAAGTTTGTACTCAGCATACAAGGTATGTTTGTGGCTCTGTAGGACCAATATGAACCTTACTGTTAACTGCTGATGGCTTTTTGTTTGTGAGTCTTTACCATGAGTCTTTTTATCAGTTTGATTTCGTAAGACCTAAGCACAGAGAGTGTGATTAAGTCAAGATGAATTTCTAAGGCACTCTTGTATGGCTTACTCTCTTAGATATTTCATTGCAGTACTGTAGCTGGGAGCAGAATGGCTGCTGTACAGCACAGAATTACTAGGTTGGAAAAGGCCTTTGAGATCATAGAGTCCAGCCATACCTGTCCTTTCCTAAACCATATCCCTAAGCACCTTGTCTACCTGTCTTTTAAATACATCCAGGGATGGTGACTCAACTGCCCTCCTGGACAGCATGTTCCAATACCTGATAACCCTTTTGGTGAAGAACTCTGAACTTGCCCTGGGGCAACCTGAGGCCATTCCTCCTTGTCCTATTACCTGTCACTTGGGTGAAGAGACCAACACCCACCTCTCTACAACCTTCTTTCAGGTAATTGTAGGCAGTGATAAGGTCTTCCCTCGGCCTCTTATTCTCCAGGCTAAACAACCGCAGTTCCCTTAGCTGTTCCTCTTAAGATTTGCTTTCCAGCCCCTTCATCAGCTTGGATACCCTTCTCTGGGATCCTCACTACAAGAAGGGTGTTGAGCTCCAGGACCTCAATGTCCTTCTTGTAGTCAGGGGTCCAGAACCGAACACAGTATTTGAGGTGCAGCCTCACCAATGCTGAGTATGGGAGCACAATTGCTTCCCTGGGCCTGCTGGCCATGTTGTTTCTGATACAAACCAAGATGCCTTTGGCCTTCTAGGCCACCTGGGCACACTGCTGGCTCATTAAGTCAGCAGTCAACCAACCCCCAATGGTCTTTATCAGACAGGCGGCTTTCTAGCCACTCTTCCCCAAGCCTGTAGTGCTGCATGGGGCTGTTATGTCCCATGTACAGGACTCTGCACTTGGCCTTATTGAACCTCATGCCATTAATCCAGCCTGATCAGATCCCTTTGAAGAGCCTCCTTATCCTCAAGCAGATCAACACTTCCTCCCAGCTTGGTGTTTTCTGTGAATTTACTAAGGGAACATTCAGTCCCTTCATCCAGGTAGGGATTAGGTAGGGCTTTATAATAGAACCTTCTAGTCTTCATTTATCTACACACACACACACACACATATATATATATATAAATAAAAGCTTTTTGAAATGTTTTCAAATGAAAATTAGTCTTTTTCCTCATTTTGTTAGAAACTGAACTCTGAAAACATTTCATAACATGATTGATATTTTCATTATTTAAAACGTGTTTTACATACTAAAAATTGAAGAACTTAATTTTGGGTATGTTATGAAAAATAAGAAGTAATATAAGTTTTAAAGGTTGTGAATGTTGATATTTTACTATCAGCTTTCCTATGGTTTGCCTACAATTCCTACAATGCCTTTCTGCATCAATTCAGCCAGAGAGGTGCATCCTTGATTTGAAGACAAAGATGTCATGGCTCTGATTCCTTACTGCTGGAATCTGAAGTGAGAGTTCCTGCAGTGTGGTCACATTGCTGTTGGAATGCATAGCTCATTAGGAATGGATGAGACTAATCTTTATCTTGAATACGTGGTATCATATGCAAATCATGAATCATAATTTTGTTCAGAGAAGTTTAAAGATTAGTAAAATTTGCAATTAAGGGTTAATCTTAGATATTTACTTATATTTCTGCTCCACAGCTTATTTGTTACCTCTTGGTTTTGAGTTCATTTGTGGTTAACTTTTTCACATTATGGCATTCACATCTAAGTTTTGTTTAATTTTGAGACTTAAATTTTATGATTTAATTACAGAAGCTTCAGTAAACAGAATTTATACCTTATTAATTGCTTCTCCTTGATCTCCTGCTCTTCTAATAGATTTTACAAACAAATAAACTAATGCTATCTTTATGAGTAATAAAGCCAGAACTCTGTGAAGCAGTGGTGGCAGTATTATTACGTTAAATCTGCGTGAGCTGTTTTGTCTCTATGTGAAGTTTTGGGGTAAACTGAACTGGCTTTCAACTCGAGGTTCTTTCACCTCTGAAATGTATCCAGCAACAGAGGCATCAGGGACAGAAAGAATTGTAACAGTAAGTAATAACTATTTATCACTACTTGATAATAATTATTACTTAACAAGAGAGTTACATTTGCAGTAAAATAGTAGATGTTTTGATATTTCAGTTTCTTTTCTTGCACTTGACAAATGATGGAGGATCAAATAGAGAGATAGGTTGGTGTGCTGCATTGACTGGTGCTTGCCTCAGGAAAAGAGCCAAAGCTGTATTTTCTTCCTCTGTCACCTGTTTGTAATCAGAGGGACTGTCCTCTTGTCATCTGCCTAATGGACATGAAATCATTATTGGGTGTTGTTTTCACAGTTCATTCTCATCACTTGAAAGGCTGCAATAGTTCAGTCTTTTTAGAATGACAGACATAATGAACATCTACCTGCCCTTTTGTTTTGTCTTCCTAATGTGGAATAAAGTAACCACTACGAGTCACAAGAGAAAAATCAGGATACAGAACACCGATTTAACAAAATGTGTAAACCAAAGAGATGAATCTTGAAATACTATTTGCTTGACTTGTTAGTTAGAGGACCCCCAGTGCCTGGCACTATGATTTAAATAAAAGTTGTAGTCTGGATGTGGTAGCCTGGAGAGAAAAACAGACAGAAGGAGAATTGATAAGAATCCTGTGTGGAGACAAATGGATATGTGTGGGTATTCGTTGGAGAGTTTGTGTGAACAACCATTGATGAAATATTTTTATTTTGGTTCTGTTGTCTAATTTACTAGTGAAATTGGTCATACCTTTTTTCTCACGCATGAATGAAACTTTTTCAGGTTCAGATTTCCTATATGATTTTAATTGGCATTGTACCATTTCAGTGAGGTTGCAGAGCTTTGAAGTATGTATCTTCTGAGTACTCTTTGCCCCTGCAGTGTTGAGTAACTTCAGTATCCTACCATAATAAAATGTTATGGGGGGTCATTTATTTGCTTTCTTTATCTTTCAAAGTAAATAATAGTGGCATAGTAGCTGAAGATTCAGAATGGATTGATTGTTTCAGCATTTCATTAAAATGACCCATTGTAATATACTATTAGACTGTCCTTCTTAATATTTACCAAAGCAGAATATGGTGAAATACTGTATTTATTATGATAACGAGCAAGAAGTGAAAATCATATGCTGTACTATAGACTTTCTTTGTTACATATTCAAGATTTTGAATATGTAATACTGATTTTGTTTTTGAGGGCTTTTGCGATTTGTTCCCTTCTGGAATCATTTAATCATCATGATACATTTATCCTGATCTTCCTTGCTTCATTACTTCAAGTGTAGCACAGTCAGGAAGAGACCTTCAGAGACACATTTATTCTGGGACAGTGTCTTTAAAAATCTTGTTAAAACTTCAGGTCTTGTAAAAAAGAAAAAAAAAATCAATCTTCTGGCCCAAATCCATGGCAATATTTGCCCTGTAGTACACACTGAAGTTTTAGCTCTTATAGGTGTGAAATTTGGTGAGGTCTCAAGCACTGGAATGAATTAGTGTAGTATGCACAGTGACATTCCTTTCATCAGAGAGTGGGCAGCAGCCTGGAAAATTTGATGAGTTAAAGGGAATGCATGTAAGGTAGCACGTCACAGGAAGTTACAGCCTGTGTTTCTACATATAAGGCCATGGTTCCAGTGGAAGAAGAGTATTTGCAGAAAAACTTCACAAAAAATAACGCCATCGTTGAATCTTTGAGCATTCTCAGATTACATCTGTACATTTTTCCAACAAAAAATTGGCCTACGTGTTTCCCTGAAATATGGAGATTCTTTGGTTGTGTGGTCATGCCTTGGCTGATAGGCTGCTTCCTGTGAAATCTGTAAATCATCAGTACCGAGATAACAAAAAGAAAAACTAAAAAGATGATTTAAGTTAGCTATGTAAAAGTATGTGTTGTCCTGAAAAGGATATCTCCCTAGAGCATTAATGCATTTCTATACAATGTTACAGCTGTTGTACTGGATCAGAAATGGTTAGTGACCGAGGAACTGGCAAGAATAAAAGGAGAACAGTAATGGTTTCATGACTGTTTGTCATTTTTAAGTAGCAGCTGCATTTCCTTTTCCTTCAGTTATATGTGATGTTTTCCAAAGAAACTAGTTAAATCCCATCTTACTGCAGTCTGAGCATCTTAAATGTTTTTTCCTAGAGCTGAGCTAATAAACTGATGACCTCCCCCCTAGCTCTCAGTCTCTTGTCAGCTGGTAGTAATTCCTGTTCCTTGTGT
Organism: Heliornis fulica; assembly: GCA_013399135.1. Taxonomy (NCBI): domain Eukaryota; kingdom Metazoa; phylum Chordata; class Aves; order Gruiformes; family Heliornithidae; genus Heliornis; species Heliornis fulica. The sequence continues at coordinate 598 of VXBZ01005914.1, read as the reverse complement.
CAGGCTCAGAAGAATGGGATGACCAAAGATTTGTTGAACTTTTATCTCATCCCAAAGACAAAACCTATCTGTTTAGAGATGACAAATGCGAGGAGATTCCATGGGGAAGACTTGTGGCTTGCTATGCTGCCTCTACAGAGGTCTTCAGTCTGCAATGCTGGTAGTCTAGAACCTTTAATTAACAATTAAGAGATTACTCAAAACAGAAGAAAATAATAGTTGTGGAGTCCTTTGGATCTAAATGTTTTAGCTGAAGCCAAGTGAATGGACTAGCAGTGGAAATAGGCTGCGGTAAATTCTTGGCCGCCACATTTGCCACCCCAGATGTTGCAGGAATTAGTGTGTTGACAGATAGCTGCAGAAAATCTTGCTTGGTGGTTTGAAAAATTAAAGCCCTAGTGCTTCCACTGTCTTCTGGAGGTTGCTATTTCCATAATGGGGTCAGTGAGTGAGAACGATGTAGCTCTGCAGCTTGAAGGAAACAGCCATACTTTGTATGGGGAAGGCTGAAGCCCATGCTTGTATCCTCTTTCACTGCTAGGGGTGGAAAGTGTACTGGGACGGGGTTGGAGCTGTCTTTGTCAGAATCATAGAATCA
>VXBZ01005910.1:50130-82347 GCA_013399135.1 Heliornis fulica | reverse complement strand
GGGAGGCAGAAAAGTGGGTGGAAATAACGTGTCAGCTATAGCGTAAAACATGAAACCGGTGTAAATGGTATTTCGCAGGGAAACGGTTTCTAGCAGGAGTCCAGGAAACCTATTTAAAATAGGCTCTTGTTTGGAAAAGAACTTTACGTTCTCCTGCAAAAATCCAGGAACTCGAACTCGCGGTGGTTGCGCTCAGGGGAAATGTGGATGGTGTGTTGAACTCCTTTTAGGAAAGAGGGAGTCTTTTCACATGTTTGTGTCTTAAAAAGCAAAGTAGCTCCTCACAGCCTTCTCCATCACATTTGCAGGAACAGTGTTTACCGTGAAATGGCCACCAGAACTGCTGTCAGCACCTTTGTGAAACTCAGGTTATGGCTCACATCATTTTCTCCTTCGATTAACAGATTTGGAAAGGTAAAGGATGTTCTAGTTAAGTGTTGCTATTGCTGCCCCTGTGCAACAAGACTTTGCAGGAAGATAAGAGATGCTGGGTGAAGTGACAGTGGGGAAGTGCCATCCATGGTGTAGGGCTGGCCAAAATCCTAAATTATCATTGAATCACAGGCTGGTTTGGGTGGGAAGGGACCTCAAAGACCACCAGCCCCCCCTGCCATGGGCAGGGACACCCTCCTTAGCACAGGGTGCCCCAAGCCCCATCCATCCTGGCCTTGACCCCTGCCAGGGATCCAGGGCAGCCACAGCTTCTCTGAGCAACCTGTGCCAGTGCCTTACCACCTTCACAAGGAAGCATTTCTTCCCTTCACATTTAATCTAAATCTCTTCTCCTTCATCTTAAGGCTATTTCCCATTGTTTTACCAATCCATGCCCTTGTAAACAGTCCCTTTCCAGCTTTCTTGACTTCCAAATGGATGATTTCTTCTGATTTTCAGAGATGTAAAATGTTCAAGCATCAGTGATACAGAAATGCTTGCATGAACTATCTCATTGAAAGGAACAGTAAAGAAAAAGTCACGCAACCCTACATCTGAACTGGGAAAGCTAAGCAAAGCCTCGTCTGTTTTAAATATAGCTGGAAATTAATGGCACTCACAGTGTTGGCAACAAGGCATTTTCTGATTTTAACATAATTTAAGGGAGGGCAGTACCTGGTTGTCCATCTGAGGAGCAACACCAACAACCATCAAGAGCACCACTTTGAAAAACATGACCCTGGCGTGTTGTGTACCAAACCCGACCGCAGAATGTCCTCCATTGAAAGGCCAAGCCCTTTGGCACTTCATTGGGAAATAATCCTGCTATACTTCAGATTTTTGTTCAGTGTTATCATATCACATAACTGAAATGCTCTCAGATGATAAACTATCTCCTCGCTGCATGGTGCAGTCCTGTGCTAGAGATATCTGAGCTAGCTCTGTTACGGGATGCAGCACAGGCTCTGGCAGAAGTGCCGTATCTGCTTCCCCGGTTTGGCTGGCTCTGGAGAGCTGACAGCCATTCAGAACTGACTCAAGTAGCTCTACATGTCATTCTCCTGCGCTGTGTGTCTTTTCTTTCCGATAACCAGCTGTCCTGCACATTCTTCAGTTAATACTTTCTAGGTCAGATATGGCCTCAATATACTATATCATTTTGCCCAGAGCTAATTCTCCAAAAGCAGTAGGAAAGTCTTAGAATACGTTGCAGGATTTTCCAGGAATTGCTGCTCAGCAAAGAAAATTCAGCTGATCATAAGGCTCTCGAAAAATGCTTGCAGGGAAACTTCATTCCTCAGGGATGGATACTGGGGTAATATTACAGGAGATTTGGAAAGGTCGACTGGCGTGGGCCTTTGTTGCTGCAAGTGGAGACCAAATGGCAGAAAGTACTAGCAATTCTCAAATAATTTAATATTTTAAAAACAATAACAAGTTAATTCTGTATTATTTGCTGCTATATATACTAACAGGAGATCATGGTGATTTGGCAAATTCCAAGATAATTAATTTTCTGATAAGTCTACAAGTCTTTTGTAAAAAAACAGCAATACTTGAAGCTATGGCCTTTTAAGACTTTTTTCTTTGAACAGCCAGCTTGCCTGTGTGGTTTGAAACAGAACTGAGTAAAAACAAGTACATGGGGTTGGTTTTTTTTTTTTTAGAAACTTATGCTCTGCTGAATTTCCTGTGCAGAAGTGCTGTTGCTCATCTATACGTATGATTAACTTTTACTCTCCATAAGTGTTATCAGACCTGTAACCAGGCAAACACTGGAGCAGATGGCCAGTGCCAGTATCGGTGTGTCTGGCCTGGGTGCTTAATGAGATCTGAGAGTGTAATGTGAGCTTCTTTCATTTTGTCTGTCTTGCATGGCAGATACATCTCGTGCAAGTGCTCTCGTTGCTCAAGGTCACAGATTCATCAATCAAAAGAGAGCCCTTCGCATTAATCTTTTACCTGCCCAGGTTGTGTCGCATGGAGTGCGGTTGTCCTGAGTTTGGGACAGTACTGCTGTTAAAAGACAATCAGAGCAGAAATTAGTCACTTTTTAATACACAGTGTTAAATTTACTGTGCTCTGAGCTTAAGTTTTCATTCATTAGCCCTACAACAAAAAATATCATTTTGCGCTGTGAAGTAAGGCCTCAGTTGGGCCAAATCTTGCTCGTGACAACCAACCATGCATCCCACAAAACAAAGTGTCAAAACAAAGTGTCCTACAACCTTTCTGACCTTATACCCAGAGGCAGAAATATTTGCTGTGAGTAGTTTAAAGGCTCTTAGCACCCCTGCCTTCTCCTCTCATCGTGCACACATCCAAGGCAGGAGCTGAGTGTGCCTGCAGGACTCTACTTGGTCCATCTTACCAACACTTACAGCTGGTCCAAGGTCCTGTTGCCTCTATGTGCTGACAGAGGGATGTGAAACTTGTGGTAGAGATTTGCCTTTGCAGCTGAGCTATTGTGCACTTTGCTTTGTTTAAATTACCAAATTTGGTGAAGCTATACCCTTTTGAAATGTCACTATACAGCAGAGAACAGCAGAGACTCGTTTGAATTCTATATTTATCGTAATAAAAGATACAACCTTCATACTGCATCGCTCGTACGTGATGGGCAATCAGAAGAAACATCACCCCATCCTGAGAGAGCAGGTACAGAGCTGTTGTGGCTTGTGAAAGCTCTCGTGTCTGGGGTCATGGGAGAGGTGAACAAGGAAAGGTTCAGTGCTCTCTGGCACTTTCTGTGCCCGGAAGATGTGAAAAAAAACCCAACCTAAAACAACCCACAATGTAACTGGAAGCAAAAATTAAGCAGGGGAGGAAAGCAGAATGAAGCAGGGGAAGTAATGAGGAGGAAAGGAGTAACTGGGAGGAGGAGAGGCATCCCAAATAGGAGGGCAGAACTTAATTGGCATCTACATTTTCAATATATCCACATGGAAAGACAGGAATCTGAACTGCAGGATAATTTTTATGGCTACTGAGATCAGTGGGGTTGCTGCTCCGAACAGGGAACGTTCCTGACAAGGCAGATACTCTGAAAAACAAGGTCTTGGATCACTCATATTATACATCTAAAATCATTGCATGCTTAATAACTTCAGCCTTAGTTTTATGGCCTGTTCTCCATCCACTGAGTGAATGTAAGAACATCTTCTGTCACAGTTGGATAGTAAAGATAAATCTTTGATGTTTATTGAGCATTAAAACTACAGCGAAAGCCCCATACAAAAAGCATTGAGGCAATTAATATCCCTGATTTCTTCTGCATGGAATGGAGTTCACTGGTTTCCAGAGGAGTTGTATGTGAGCAGGTAATTGAAAACTTCCCCTATGCATATCTTCAATTCAGAAATTTTAATCCTGGAGTGGCACAATTTGTAGGTAAGGGCTTTGCAGACTTACCATTACTTTAATATGCATTTTTATGCAAAAATGGTCTAAGTACTTTAAAAAGAAGTGAAATATAATGAAAAGCTTTCAAATGTTTCTTCATAGAAATACCTGCAGTTAGTATGAAGATCTCCACAGTGAGAGAAGAATCTCTTAACTCCTTTTTGCCAGTTATGGATGCTACTACTTAACTCTGCCACCACCCGAGCTGCATATATGCCACCTTTAGATTACTTCTATAATTATTTAGATATTTGATCTGTTATTGGGATTGCAACAGTTTAAAATGTGTATTAAATCTTGTTCTCTATCTCCAGCTTGCAGGTCTATGGAGCACTTAGTCATTATTATTTTCAAACGTGCATTTGGGCTATACTGTGGTATTAAAGTGACAGATCTAAGACTACCATACTTCTTCCTTGTCCTAATCAAGTATTAAATCCTGAATGCTGTTAAGAAGCCAGAATTATGAACCACAATGTTTTCCTCCTTGTCATGTTTTAGGTACGGGCTGATTCTTACAGAGTTTTGCCACTAGAATCATTAACTCATAGTTACCTTTCTCCATAAGAGAGAAAGGTAACCATGAGAGAAAAAAAGTCTTTTCATATACAAATTTCAGATAATAGTGTGACAGGAGAAGTAAAAGGTATGACCTGCATGTATTTGTTGCATGGGCAGAGCTCCTGGTTGCATTCAAAGCATCATACAAGGAGCACAAGGCTTTGCCTTTCATGGCGAGCGCTTTTATGTGTGTGAGCGAACAATGAAAATTGCTGTGGCATACTGGAATGCCCAGTTATGGACTCACAACTGGGAGGTTAAATGCCAAATAATGGCATTATCCATGTAAGATGGAAGGAATCTCATCAGTGAAAGCCAGCTGCCCAAACTACCCACCCAGATTTTTGGACCTTTCTACGGTATCCTCTTCAATAAGTACCCATTTTGGCGGGTTTTTTATTCCCTTCTTCTGTCTGCATCCTATTTTTCATCTTTATTCATTGTTGCTTTCTATGCTTTTCTCTAGCTACAGAAACATATTTACTTGCAAGCTGATCCCATCTGTGCTCCTGTGCTGTAAAGCTTCCCCCTGCCGTGGCACTGCATGTCTGATTGAGTTTCATACGACTGCTAGGAACCTCCAGCCTTCGGGAGTGCCAGGAATTCACACCACTGATCAGAAAGGCAGGAAACTGCCGCTTGGGCATGGAGGTTTTTTAATAAAAGTGTGCAGTTTTTTTTCTTCTGTAAGAAAATGTGATAATGGTATAATCATTTGATGCCTGATGGTTCACTGAAATGGAAGATTGCTGAACTTTTAACTTAATTGGGTCTCTTACGCTTGCACGGTTTCCTGCTCATGAACCATAATATAAGGGGACTATAAATCAAATATACACTAAACTATCCCTGTTGCAGTCTCATACCTTACACATTAAGTAGGATCAGGACTCAAAAGAGATAACTAAGGCAACCTATGTCCTGGAGGAAATTACCATGAATTACAAAATGATGGTTTCTCTCTTAATAAAAATAGAACCAATGCTCCACTGTGACACTGTGGAAATCTTCAGCTTCTGAAGGTGCTATCTTTGAGGAAATATATATGTTAATCCAGCTGTCATGCATAAATTCTCATTTGGGCCCTGATCTAATTCCCATTGAAGTAGAGATGGACTCAATCTACTTAAATTTCCCCATGCAGTTTCACGGCTTTCCACTATCTTCATCTGTTGTATCACATTACCGTGTGTGGGTAGAGTTGCCACATTCCACCCATGACACAACTGTTTCGGTGGCAGGGGAAGCGATCCGTGCATATGGTATATGCAGCCTTTACACAAACCGTATGGTTCCAGACATCTATGTATGTAATTATGGAGGCTTCTTCGATATAAAGTCCATTTGCCACATTATTAGAAGACATTGAAAATTTTGTTTATCATCCCCATGACTATACTTATGATATTTGTGAGACAGAATGAGTGATTTATTGTTTACTTTTTGTCACCTAGTAATACAGTTTAATTACTTTGAATAACAAGAACATGGTCGCACGAGGCTTTTAGAATCAACCTCTATAATTTTCTTATTTTTTGCATCAAACCTTAGGCACAAGTTGTGCTTACATAACATTACATGACTTCATACAACTACAATTATACATTGTCTTCCTTGTGCTGCCTGTTACACATTTCCAAGATGTTAAATGTCCTCACTGCTGAATGTTTTGCATAGGAGATCATAATTTATCTGAAGTGTTTTGGCTAAGGACAAACCTCCACTGAATTTATAAAGTATACATTAATCACGAGGCTATTATAGGTGCTATTTTTTCCCCCATTGGTAGTTCCTAAAAAAATACAAAATGTCTGAATAAATGTAGCTAGTACTAAGTGTGGATATTTCTATATTACCTGCATTGACAAAATACTTCCCTTAGGACACCGGGTATGCAGAGGGGGGACACAACATAGTTTTGGGCAAAACTATGTTGTTTTGGGGCTGTTCAGCCTGGAGAAGAGGAGGCTCTGGGGAGACCTTCTAGTGGTCTGCCAGTACCTCAAGGGGGCCTANCCCCTTCCAACTCTAATCATTCTATGATTCTATGAAAACACCAACACAACCAGTGTACTTCAACGCAAAACTCGACAGCTTCTCCCAGAGCTGCACATCAGATTCTTCCCTACTGCAGAGCTGGGTCTGTTGCTCTGGGACATGCTGGGGTAGGACCCACCAAAAATAAGTGGGGACATATGATGTACATGGGATCATACATTGTGAGCTGCTCGCTATAGGCTGCCCCTATAGTCAGTGGAGCCTATAGTATGTATGCTTGGGGCTGTAATTCCTTTTTGTAGGCTTTGAAGGCAGGGACTGGAGCTGAGCTTATGAAACTGGAAGAGTTTGTTTCCAGGCTCTCGGAGATGTTGGTGGACTGAGTGAATGCAGGGTGTTTATTCACTGCTGCAAAGGGGAGGGGGTGACTCGGTGACTATAGCCAGGCTGGCTGAAAGGCTGCAGCATGGGATGGCATTTGCTGGGGAAAAGATGAATATTGCTGCATGCTTCTCAGGTGATCACTGCAGGCAACAAACAGAAAGCTTGTCCAACGTTTACAGCTGGTGATTGGTGTGGTATGTTAAGGGGTTTTCCACTCCTTCCAAAATGTCAGGCACTGAATAAATGCCTTCAGTTGGAGTGAAATGCCAGGTTGAAGGAACCACTGATCTGCCCTGCCCTTTGTGTCCAGAATGGTTGGACTGCAAGATTTAAAAAAAAAAAGAATAAAATGTTGTAGGACAAAAATCAAAGTGTTTTAGCCTCAGGCTAAATCACGTTCCAAAAGTGCAGCTTTCAATCGAAAGCCTACTCCTGAGGAACTGGCAAATGCTCAACGAACACAACATGGAGACAACTGGCAGCCTGAGTCATTTTTGCATGTGATTGTTGAATGTGACAGATTGAGAATAGCAAGGAGTACGAGTTCATGCTATGAGAGTGAAGTAACCCAGCATCCGCTCGCTGGCTCAAGCCTACGGATAGATGTGGAGTGCTGCGAGAGAGAAATGCCATCGAGGTTTTAAATAAAAAAAGGGTCTAGAACACATGTTATTTTCTTCCTTTGCTCATTTTTATTTCACTGTAAATTATTTCTTCTCTTATAGCAGATGGAAAGTTAGAGAAGAGCCCTTGGAACCTATTTTTAAAGCCCAAATTGCCATTAGCTTATTCCCCTTTTTGCTTTTTCTCTTAATACCTCTTGCTTTTCTATTTTACACCAATGCCAGATTGGCCTTTTTATTCCTTGGTAGTTTCAGCTCCAGCACGTTGGCTGATCAGAAACAGTTTCAGATAAAACTGGGGTAATGGTGCAAGTAGAAGTGATCACCTCCAAACCAACCTAGCAGAGGTTTGCCTCCAAATTCAACAGACTTGGGAAGACCAGGGAAATTACCGATGAAACCTCTGCAGCAATCAAACCTCCTGTTGCAGTTGATAAAAATATTATATCTGAACCATTTATTAATTAGATGAAGCCACACTTTATTTTCATGCACACACTTGGGAAAGGTAACATCCTTCCCCATTTCTTGAGGAAACCAACGTGTGGTCGCTGCCAGCACAGCTGAGCGCATCGGCTGTTCGAGACTGTAACATGTTCAACAATGACTTAAAGTTTGCTGCTCAGCTATTTAATCCTGTATGTGAGGGAACAGTTGGTTTAACCTTTGTAAAACAGTGTGCTTGATTAATTAATTGGAGAGGTGAAGAAACCTCCTGTGGACCAGTGGCACCAGTGACATGTTGCAAAAGCTGTAGATGTAAAGACTTTGAGATGTGTAACCGATGGCCACAGCCCTTGCAAACAGAAAAGCTTCCACATAAGCTGAGAAACATAAAGGTGGAGTTTTGGTATGTCATGATTTTTTTTTTCAATTCTTTTTCTCCTGTAAGATCTCACAGGTAAGCATGGGTTCGGGACATAGATGGTTGTGGTTATGCAATTGGCACCAGATTTTTTTGTTGTTGTTCTTCTTTAACTTGATAGGACAAGGGGGAATGGCTGTAAGCTTACAGAGGGGAGTTGGAACTACATGATCTTTAAGGTCCCTTCCAACCCAAAACATTCTATAAACCCCAAACTACTCCATCTGATAAAACTTTTTGCTATAAGGAGAAGAAAAAAAGGAGAGAAAGCAAAAGTGAAACAAAAAAAGAATTGAACAGGTTAGAAAACGAGAGTGACTCCACTGGTCTCCATCTCATTTTGGTAATCATTATGGGTAATAAACACAAGAAGAGCCTGGACCTTTGCAGGGCACGCTCTGTTTGCTCACCACAGCAACGGGAGGAGTTTAAATACATTCCTTGTACTTGTGAGCTGGAGCCGTTATTCTTTCCAGGCTTAGGTGACTTATTGCTTCAGATGTGCGTCGCTGCTTTGGCCTCAGTGACCGTGGGAGGGTGTGTGGAGGTGGAGTGACCCGCCCAGCAACTTGTTTATTAAACGTGTATTTATTTGGGGTTTTTTTGCTGCTGTTTGTCGCAGTAGCAGCCCGTTGGTGATGTGCTAGCGGGTCATGGCAGGCCCAGGAGAGCAGCCGGGCCATGGAAGGTGTGGAGATGCCGTTGATGTTTTCTCCATCTCGGTATCGCTGCATCTATCCATGGATCTGACATCCCCATCAAACTGCTCCAGCACGGAAACCTTTTTGAGCTTCCCTTTAGCCTCCTCTCCTAATTCAGTCCTCGACGCTGCTCTTTACTGAACAGAATTCAACAAAACCTCAAGCCCTGCCCGGGGCTGGGGCAGAGGCTGAGCCGCCCCCGAGGTGCGGGACAGGAGCGGGACGTGGGGCTCAGCCGGCTGCTCTTGCAAGGAACGGACGGCAGGTGGTAGCACAGCTCACTTCATTACTTTATACTTCTTTTTTTTTCTAAAGAATTAGACTTTGCAAAGCTTTATCTTATTTTATAAGAGGGGGTAGAGGGCGGGAAGAGTGCTTCCAGAGAGGATGAGCACCTGCCTTCCTCCCAGGTTGCTCTGTTCTTTTCCACAGAAGTCCCTCCCTTCCCACTCTGACATTTCTAGAGACTCTTTCCCTCCTTGAACTCCTTCGCCAGGTTACCAAAAGAGCTTGTCTTGGCTTGACTCTCAGTACCGTGTGGATGATTTTTGCTGCAGAAGCATGCAGGTAGTGCTGAGCAAGCAGAGCACCGGCGCTGGGAAAAGCAGCCAGCTCAGACAGTCTGCAGTACCTGCACGGGAACACCAAATTAAACTTGCAAATTGCACCAGCTAGTAGTGCTGCTCAAAGGTAACAGTCTCTTCCAGCCCAAAACGCTCCCGAGAGGTGTGACAATAGCCGAGGTCTGGATGTTGGGTTGAGTCTGACCCCCAGCTGGCGCACAGAGCCTTCTTCCCTGAGAGCTCTACATCATCATGGGTAATGTAAACGACTTTGGACAAATAAGCCAGTAAGTTTTGTGATAAAATAGAGCTTTGTATTGGCTTGGTGCAAAAATCTTCATGGGACTGGAGAAAGACGCAGACGTGGTTTTGAAGCATCCAGCCCGGTTAATCCATATGCCAATAATACATTTGACCCGTGATTTATTTAATACACACACTTCATTTACTGCTGCTCACTTTGGAAATATTTCAGCTCCAATAAAGGTGCAAACTGGTTTTTGTTGTTTTTTGAAATAAGTGGACTTTCATAATTCACTTAGGTGTTACAACAGTCTGCGGCCTGAAAAGCAGAGCTCCAATGAAATGTTCTTAAATGAAATTAAGGTGATCTAACCCCAGGTTTCTCATTTAACTGGATTTCTAATTGCCTTTGAAAGTGCCCACATCTGGACAACAACATCTGTGGTTTGGCCACAGCTGAGTTCTTGTCAGACCAGCACCGGAGCACCGCTGATGTGTACCAGGAGGCTGAACCCATGGCATGTGCTCGCAGGTCTTGTGAAAAATACCATACATCTAATCTATAACATTTCTCTATATCTACTGGTAGCTGTGAGAGCGAAAATGCCAGCATTTTAGGCTATAGGGAATGGATGCTGCCACAAGAATATGTGGATCCAACTCGGCTCTACTTATTTTGAACTGTTTAGGCTTCTTCAGGACTGAACTATAAGCCCACTGTACTTAAATTGTGTTTGAGGTTTTATCTCTTGCTTCAGCAGCAGACTGTATCCTGTTCCAAACTTAAATGCAGAAGAAGTAAAACAACTTAAAGATAAAAAAGTAAAACACTTCTCCAAGGAACCAGCCTGACTTCCAAATCCTCCAAAGGTTTGTTCTGTGTAGTTTAAATTAGTTCTCAGTACACCGGAGTTGCCGTGTCATCTGTTTTTTGCTGCAAACCTGTCTCAGGCAGGTGCTTATTACAAAATGTGGCAATATTATCTTTTCTTTCATTACATTTTTACCAGTAAAACCTTTTTAATTCTCATCTGGGTAATCCAGAAGATGAATTCTCACAGTGGTCCTGTTTTCCATGGCAGTAGTTGAGCTAAGCCCCAACTTTTCTGGAAGATTGAATATTAACTTCGTGTCCCAGTCAGCTGGTAAATCACATGGTAAATGTAATAGTAGGAGGGGTTCCTCAGTGAGGGTCTGTGTTTCTAAGTATTTTTATAAATAAAAAAAAAGAAAAAAAAATACTAGCTAGTACACCTTGCTATGAAAGGCACAATTTAAGTGGAGGAGAAGGGGGGTTGCTAGTGATGACTTATTTGTTCAGAATTAAGTGAATGTAGAAGCATGAACTGATATGAGGTTACTGGTCAAACCGAGCCAGATTCTGACCTGTCATTGCAGCGTGCTGCTTCTGAAGGGTGGTGCTTGCAGAACCATCAGTGCTTGTTAGTAAAATTCCCTGCAGGACAGGATGATAGACAAACTCTGGGAACAAGCCCTAATGTAGACTGGGTGTCCTGCCAGTAACCCTCACTGCGGTGACGTGGGAGGAAACACCCGTTGTAGGAGTGCAGATGCCTCATACTATTAGAGATGTCCCAGTCAGGCTGGTCAGCTCCTTCTTATTTAATTTCAGTACAACAAGGACAATGCTGTTAATCATCAATGGAAAGTGGATGTTCAGGGTGGTGTCCTGGGAACAGGACCTAAACCCTCAATCTCCTTCTTTCTTCTCATACTTGCAGCTGAAGACGTTGGGGCTAGAACAGGGTCTTCTGAAAAAATTCCTTCTTTCCCTCTTAACATGTCTTTTATGGCTTGTGAAAGAAGGACCTGAGTTGTGAACAAACATGGGGCTAGGATAATCTTTCTGGTTTTATGTAAATGTTTTCTGTAAATGATTTTAGCTCTGTCTTTAAAAATTAGACTCTTCAGTCTGAAAGTCCATTTGAGCTCATATCTGGTTTTCTCTGATTTGGGAAGCTCTGCTGTTCACCTTGGTGACGGTTCACATGCTGCAATACCGTGTCCCTTGATTGACATTTGATGTTGTTTTCTTGCACTTCTCTTTGTTGCATGTCTGGAGACTAATTTTGGCAAAAAACATGATGCCCATATCATTACTGACAGGTGAGGAGGTAAAGACTGTCTCCTTCACTAGGTTAGCAAAGCTGGACATCAGCTCTGGCTCCTCTAGCTCCAATGTTTTGCTGGGGATGTCATGGGTTCAGTTCTCTGCCCGTCAGCCAAGGCAGCCAGTATCTCTAGTACAGTATCCTGCTCCTAGATATAGATGGGAGCTAAGTAGAACACTAGGAATTAGACCAACTCCATCCTATGTGGTGGAGATACAGTACCCTCCTGGGACATTCCCATGGAAAACTCCTGGTAACCTGATACCAACCCATCAACTGAACTTTGATGTCTGCAGGTTTCAGCTGACATGTTTAACCCAAGGAATCAGCCAAACTGTTGTGTTCCCAAACGGATCTGAAGGAGGACAAGCTGGAAACATATTTCGAGCTTTTGATGCAGATTTATGGGGTTAGTATGGTCCAGCCAGAGGAAAAGGCTTTCCTTTCCACGAGAGGATTCTGTTGGAAGTTACCCCACAGAGCCCAGACCCTGTAAGTCTTTTTCTCAGCCAGAGAAGAGATTCAGGCCATGTCTGTAGGGTTTTTTTTCCTATTAAATAGCTTTCACTTAAATGTTTGTGGTGCTTAGGTGATGCTTGTGGAGGTCAGAATGGTTCAGGGGATTTTATTCTGTGCATTTTTCTAGCATAGTCTTGTAGAGGGACACAACTGGCCCTGCTGCAAACTGTACCTCACTGCTGCAGAACTGAGCAAAGAAAATCAGAGAGATGCAGCAGGTGAAGGAACCTCCTGGCTAAACGCCATGGAAGAGCGGGAAGCAGGAGGAGCTGCCCAGGCTGCAGCGTCAAGGGGGAGCGGAGGTGATTAGCATGCAGGAATGCAGAGGGGAGATCTGCTCCAGACCCCAGTTGTAATAAAGTCAAGCTGCAAAAATACCTTTTTTTTTCGGATGGGGGATTTCAGGAATTCTGACAGTTATCACTGAAAACCAGACTGCAGCTTCAATCTCGCTTTCTTCAAGCATGAGGATGTGTAAGTTCAGATCAAAGGGTCTGGTTCCTTCTTACTCTGTAGCTGCTCATCGTGGCCCTATGAAGCATTTTGGTGCTTATGCAATCAATGGGAATAATTCCATTGATCTCAGTGAAGCTGCTGGTGTATTTAAAAGTAGGTGTTGGAGTGCTTTTCGTGGATACAGGGGCCTCTAGGAAAGGAAAAAGCAGTTTAATGGAAATATTCAAGCGCTTCTTAAAAAGAAACTCCTCTTTTGTGCTGGGCTGGCTGAATTCAAATGAGGTTTAGCAGACTGCCTCTTCAGGTCAGATGAAAAAAGCAGATAATGCAGGGTAAAAGAGCATATTTGTAAAAGAAGTGACTTCTTCAAGCATCGCTTCCAGTAACTTTGTTAGTGACGCAGTATTACTTGGTGCGTCATAGGGTGTGTCGGGTGTATTACATTACATTATATGGGGTAAAATTGTCCTCATTTGGCAGGAGAAATGTTTGACAGCATTTTGAAGGGCCTGTAGCTTGTCCATAAAATAATTTTGTTTATTCATCTGCTACACTGTTATGCACAGGAAAAATACCTTCTGTGTATGTTCCATATAACCACGTTTATTAAAAAAAAGGCATTTCTGGTTTTAGCTCTAACTGATTACAAGTAAGGCAGATGTAAAAAACTTGCTTTATTTGTTTATTTCTGAAAGATTAAGGATTTAAAGGATTGCTACATATTTTTAAATCCCCTAAAAGATTAAAAAAAAAAAGTTGTATAAGATATGGCTTAGTCTTCAGATCTTTAATACAAGTTCTGCTTGGTCCTTAGTGTCTGATCTGTGCTGTTGCTCATGGAGGTGACTGAATTGATGCAGATGTTTTCCTTCCTACATCACCAGTAACAGCTAAAGATACAAATCCCAGCCCTTCCCAGTCAGAGCTGACCAGTTGCCTCATATATATTTTAGTAATAAATCAAATGTTGATTTGACAGTGTGGCAGTGAACGGAGCAATTCCCATTTTTGCCTGCTTTGTAACCTCAAGCCACAGAATTAATCAGGAGGTTCCTGCAACAGCCCAGATGCTCCAGTCCAGGAATCAGCTGTGGGATTAAGATCTCTGAGCTTCTTGTATGAGGCAAAACTTCATTTGGGTTCCTGTGGACATGAGTGAAAGATCCTCAAATGGTCCTGGAGATGTCCTAGGGTGGGCTTGCCAGAGCAGTGTGGGGCTCATCAAGGCTGAGCTGCCCCTTCCCATCACCCTGAGGGCCCATTTTCTCTTTCTGATCCTTCTTGGGAATCTTGGAGAGCAAACCCAAGGCATGAAAATCATCCACAAGTTTGTCTTAAAGGTTAATTACTCGATCCAGTCTCTGCCGGAATATTACAAGATAAAAGGCTCAGCTATGTTACAAATAGCTTGGATCCTTGCAGGCAAAGGGTGTTCTGGTGTGATCAGGGTATTTCTCTACTTTAAGAATCCTGTTGGGATTGATCATAATGCTCCCTCATGGGCAGATGCCTCATTTGGCTGAAGTCATCTTTCCATGGCAGGTTACTTGGCTTAGCTGTGGACAGGGGCAAAACCCCACAGTCTTCTTTACATTGTGGTAGTCACCTGCAGCTGAGGTACAGACAGATGGTTTCAGACCTTTTTAACTTAGGGATTCCCTACAATTTTTCTGGTGGAAATTCAAATTATACAAATTTTGCATAAGTAGATTGCAAAAGAGAACACAGTGACATTTACAGCTACGTCTTCTAGACCACTTAATAGTCCATATAACATTAAAAACGTGTGAGCCACTGATTGAACTCCACCAGAAAATATTACATTGCGTGTTGGAAGTCCTCTAAAACCTTCCTGCTCTCCATCCTAGAAGAATAAACAAGTTATCTCATTGACTTATGCAATTGTTGTTGTGCATCTCCACTGAGGACTAAAAGATTATCAGCTGGCACTGGTCAGCTGGCACTGCCCCTGGCCGGGGCTGCCAGAGGAAGAGATAACGCAGCACAAACCCCACTGTATCTCACTGTGCTTCCCCCAGTGGAAATCCATTCCATAGCAGCCAGGAAACCTGCAATGTGTGGCTTTGTTCTGATGATATTAGCCAGTTCTTCTCAGATTTCAACTTTCCCAAGGGTGTGAAGGTGTAGGAGAGGGGAGTTCCCTCTCACTCATCAACATCTGCAAGAAGGGAGCACAGCACAAGAAGGTCTGTTCTTCCTAAGGTCCTGGAAAAGAGAAACCTAAAAGAGATGTCACTTAATGAAATACTTTTAGAATGAATCATCATACATGCTCACAGGCTTCTTCCATTAAACACATCACTTGTCTACAGGATGACCCATTTTGTGTCCCACAGTGCTGTAGGATTCAGCAGTGCCAGTGCCTATGGAAGATGTGCTAAAAAATGGGGGATGCACAGCAAGCTAAACACCTCCTCCTCCAGGGCCTTCAGTGACAACCTCCTTTCTCCATCAGGGTGGCTGGATTTAAGCAAGTGATAAACTCTGGGATTTTTCTCTAGGCTCTGAGCACCCTCCCAGTTTTTATGTTTGTATTTGTATCTGCAGGTGGTATCTGATCCATAAGACAAGTTAATTTAAAGCCTACTTTAATCATAAAATGTGGGAAATAGCTGGAGGGTGAAATATCAGGCTGGGATTATGCCACTAAAGCTATGTTTTATAAAGGAAAACCTCGTGCCTGGCAACTGTCCTTGCAGTGTTGCAAGAGCCGGAGGCGTTGAATTAATTCCCAATACAGCTGAGTTCTAATTATCCCAATAGATCGGGGCCACAGCAGCGATACATCCCCCACTGAAGCTCACAAAGCCACTTCAGCACAGTGTGTCAGTGTTCCCTGAGATGCTGCTGTGTGAGTGCAGCCAGCTCTGGGCGTACCTCGGCCAACATAATCTCATACCTCAATGACATACTAAGTGAGGCTTGTTTTGTTGCTTTTAAATAGAACTGGAGATCTGTGTGTTTAGATAATGCAGGTACAAAAGATTAACTCCTGCTGGGATAATGGTGAGTGGGGTACCAAAGGGAACAGCAACAAAGAGGTTTTTGCAGAGGAGTTTGCAATCTCTGGCCAATTTTCCATGTATTTTGAAGGATAAGCATTCCCAAAGAACAAAGCCAATAGTTTATGATCTGAGGGTTTATCTGTTGCTTGCTGATGGTGTCTTAGATTGCTTTCTTTCACCTCTCTTGCTCCTGTGAGTAGACTCCAGGGCAGAAGGCGTCCAACACCTGACAGCAGCATTCCCGGGTTTATCGGTGTTGGATGCACACAAGGAGGTGTCAGAGGAACTAATATTCCTGATAGCAAAGCAGAGTGGAGAAGGGTTGCTGGAAAGAAGATGAAAAATGAAAGGGAACCACGGGACAGCAGCACACAGGCAGGTCTGCACTGAGGTTACTCACTGGACAACCTTTGGGGCTAAAATCTGTGGGCCTCTGACATTTAACATGACATTATTGCTAAAATAATCAGCTGGTGGCAGACACAAAAGATTCAATGCCTAGAGACTGGCTTAGATAACCACATGAATTTTGTTCCACTAGCAGCTTTCTGCTTGGAGACCAATCATCATCTTCTTCCTTCAGAGACATTAGCTGTCTCCCAGACAGGTTGCCCAAGAAGAGTCTGGTGGGTCACTGGTGTGTATTCACTGCAGACAGTGGATAGCTGAAATTCTGGCAGAGAAATGCGTCCTGCCCCCTCAGCCCAGCTGCCCATGCACATCCCTGTGTTACTCAGAGGAAGGTTGTGGCAGCAGCGGAGGTCTCAGAGCAAACTGTCCTGCTGACCTTCCCAGAGCAGGACACGTCCAAGGCAAGCTCAAGTTTATCACAGGCATTTGGTTTAGATTGACAGAACAGGGTGTGGTGTTGTGGGCCATGGGTGGAACGTGGATTTTTGGTTGTTTTCCTGATTTGTGATTGGAAACACTTCAAAAGCAGTTTCTGTGTTGCAGAAGGATAGCTATGTCATGTTCCTGTGAATAACACAGGGTGATCACATCTCCATGGCGATTGGACGGGCTGAAATAAACAGGAGTTCTGAGGCTCCTCTGCCAGAAGAGTCCTGTGAAGGTTGGAGGTTTAGTGCTCCTAATGCACATGTATCCCTTTGCCATCACCTTTCTCAGAAATAACAAGGATATAACATATCCCAAGGGAATGAATGACATGGGACACACCACAACTCATGGGAGAAGCAAATACAGATCTGAAGAGAATTATGGCTGGGAAATTTGTCATTAAGGCTGTTATAAAAATATCAAAGAAGTTTTAGGAATAAGGCACTCGACTCAATGTGCCAACCCTCTGTTTTGATCTGCTGTAATCCCATCCTCAGCTTTCATTCTGTACCCCAATTCTTTCCTCTTTCAGGAATGAATAGGGGCATCTCTTCAATTCCTCTGTCCCAGTCTGCAGGCAGCCCTTCGAGGAAGAACACTCACTCTAAACACCCCTTCTGCCCAACACAAACATTCTATATGGCATTTTACTGGGTCTGCAGGGACATGCCCACACACACATACACACAGGCCCCCTCCCCCAGTTTTGGGAAGCTATAAGAGACGACAGCAGTCAGATGAATTGGAGCCTTTATTTGAACAAATGTCAGAATTTGTTGACCTTCCTGCGCAGCTGCAGAGCCCTTCTGCCTGAGCCGGCTCCCGGGGGGCTCGGGGCGGCTCGGGGGCACTTTTGGGTCTGGGAAGGTGCTGTGGAGATTTTAGGTTGCAGTTGCTCCGCGGCTAGCGGCGATGAAGAGGAGGGGAGGGTTGCTGTCTAAGCCAATTTATTCTTGTTGATGTTTCACTGGTGCCTAGAAGCTCGGAGTGTAGCTGCTCAGTGCTCCACGCTGTGCACAGCCTCACAACATGCTGCTTTCCCAAAAGGCTCCCTGCTCTTCAGTAGATGAAGAGTGGAAGGGGAGCATAGGGCAGTGGGAACAGGAGCTTCCCCACCCTGCCTGGCAGGTCTCTGCCTGCACTGGAGCAGGACCAATCCTTCCCAACTCCCAGCCCAGCATCTCATCCACAGCTTTTCTTATCTATTTTTTGCATTCTTAAATGCATTTGATGGACTGCGGTTGCTGGAGCAGCCCAGGCCTTGCGAGAGGCTCTCTGATGTGCAGTCGGGGATTGAAGTGTAAATAGAGTGTTTTTTGGAGAGCCAGTCCAGCGATAAGCCTGGGGGAAGAACGGTTCAGAGTCTGTTCTGCACATCCCAGCCAAAGTGACTGCTGACACACGGGGCGTCTGGGAGTTGTGGGAGTTGTCAGATTTGCTCTCACTTCATAGAATTTGCAGAGAAGAGAGAATTTTATCCTCAAAGAACAATAGAAGGATGTACTGAAAGTACATTCACCACACTTTCCATCTTTTTGCTATCCTTTAATTTCGGATGCATTGTTCCAAGTTGGTTTTGCTGGAATAATTATAAGGTGTTGGAGTTTATCATCTTCCTGGATGACAGCCATACCTGGAAAAAAAAGCAGTGAAGAAAAGCCACGTTAGCAGTTAGCCCTGGGCTGGCTCCCACTGCAAGCCAAACCCTCAGTTCCAGAGCTCAGCTGTTTGCAGTTGGCAGCCCATTTATTTAAAAGCTCTTAAAATACCCAAATATTTTTTTGCCCAGGAATTCGATAAAACCAAATGTAATTAATTTCCCCATTTCTAGTAAGCAGTTAAATTATTTTTGTTCCACATTAGCTAATAAAGCTCTCAAGATGGAAAGACGTTTTCCTGCCACCATGAAGCAATAATCATATTTTGCTCTTAAAAATGTCAGTGTTCATCTGAGGGTCACAAAACATTTTGCCAAGGTGGATGTATGTAAGGGTTGGTGTGTGTGTGTATATATATATTGTATATATATATATGGGCCATCTGTCAGGGGCATTTCTATCACAATCTGTTGTCTCTGAGTGGAGTCACAGCTGGCTCCGGCTGGGGTGAAAGCTGACCCCCACCAAGGAAATGTGTTAACTTCCAGACCCTGAATTCTTGAGAAGTGGTTTGTAAAGTTTGAAAACACCCATTCAGTCTCTTTTCCCCTCTATCCCCATAAAAGAAAAGAGACTGGAATTGTTTGGATTATACTTTTTGCTACCCCTCTGCCTCCAAACCCAAGCAAGCAAACAAAACCCCTTGGCTCCAGTTGGCTGGAAGATTTATTAGGGTGATTTGGGGGGAGCTAATTTTCTTGAACGATTTCAATTTCATTTCTAAGCTGAAAGAAAATAAATTTGAAACCTCCATATTTTTATTAAACATGATGCTGTTTTCTAGCCAACCTCCAGTCTAAAAACCCCAAACAAAAACTAATGTGATTTACTCTTGGGTGCCAAGGAAAATCCTTTCTGACCCGGGTAGGAGATCAGTGTGCTCCGGGCAGCGCAGCAGCACAGGGAAAGGTTGGGGCAGGATTTTTGGAGAGATTTGTTTTTCCTCTCCAGGAAAACGTGATGGGAGGTTCTCTTCCCTTTATCCAACCAGTAATTCAGACTCAGTCCCTAGCCAAGTGCCTGTGCCATCAGCAAACCCTTTGGCTCCTGTCTTCTAGGTCAAGGGACTGGTTCCCTGTTGGTTTCCTGAGTGGTTAATGACCAAGTCTCTTCATGCCTGACTCGGGTTTTGGGTTTTTGTTTTTTTTCAAGCTTCTGAGATGCTCCATTTGCTCCAGTGCATAAGAAAGGTGACCACATTGAGAAACATCCTGCCTTGACTGCTTCCTGAGGAGCAGATTTGCTGGGCAAGGGGGCACCAAATAGCCTCCTTCAGTCTGAAGCCAGAAGCATCGGTCTCATTGGCTCTATGACATCTCGAAGGGAAAGTCGCACAGCTCTGCCTGACGTCAAATGACAGAGCTTAGCGCTCTCATAGGAAAATGTTTCCAGTTACTTTCCAGCAAGTGAATCAAATCCAACCTGAACCAGCCCATATTGCCCATATTCACCCAGATGAAGTTGTTTAATGGAGCTTCAACGCTGAGTGATTTCCAGAGTGAGGAGATAAGGGGATGCATCATATTCAGTTACGAATACGATGCATCCCCTTCAGTCAGTTCAGAGATTTAGACCTACGAGCAGCTGGGAGAGAGGAAATAAAACAGACCTCTTTCAAAATATACTTAAAGATCCTTTGCCAAACATATATTCCTATTCACCTTTCAGTGAACACTTTTTAATTAAAAAGGGAGCAAATTCCATTATTATGAACCGTTGACTGTCAGTAGGAGAAGAAACATCTGTCCTGGGTTAACTAAATTTTCAGAAGGATTTTATTTCCCCAGAATGCCTCCTTTTTATAGGCTTTAGCTTTATTAATACTATAAATGCAACAAATTGTATCAATTTAAATATCCACCACATTTTATTCAAAATGAGTGGTACACCTGGCTTTTAATAACCATGGATGTAAGCCACGGAAGAGAAATCTTTATGAAATGCAGTGAAAGTTTTATGAAATGCAGGGCAGTCTCTGGAAGTTTTGCCATTAATTTTGCTGGAGTCAGATTTTTCCCCCTGTACACTTCAAGCTGTCATTTCTTTCCCCAACATGACATCTGGCTCCTGCTGTCAGCTGGACCTAAACCAGGCTGTCCAGGCCAGGCCACCCCTTCTTCTCCATCCGCAGTTTTTCCAGCCTCTCCAAACCTACATTAACACCATCCCCTTTCCTCCCTGTTGCTTTGCTGAGGGCAAGCACAAACCAAAGGAGCCACCTGGCCACCTGCCTGGGTTGCAGCCAGATTAAATGCAGCCAAATCTCAGGTCTGAGGCTACATCTGTGGAGATCAGCATTGCCACTTCAGTGCCTGACCAACATAAATTGGACTGCCTGGAGATTTGTGGCATCACACCACTGACTTACTGAGGTGGACAGGAGGACTTGGAGCTGTACCACAGCATCAGCTGGTGCAGAATGTGTTCCTGCATCCCTTGGAAGTGACACAGCCTCCTCCTCTCTCTACCTCAGTCCTTCCCTACATCCATCCTTCTCCCATACAGCTGACTGGTCCCAGTACAAGACCTAACTCATCTTGAGCTGCCTGGGCTATCTATAATGGATGCTGCCTGGTATAAGCTTGACAGATATTAACTACCCATCTTGCACTTACAGCTTCCAGAAATGCTGGTTTCATCAAACTGCAGTACCTAGAAAGACCTCTTTCCCCTTCCAGGGCATGTCCTAAAATTAAGAAAAAGACATGTGTCTTCACTAAGAAAACAAGGCTATAAATATTGATGGGGTTGGAGAACAAGTGGTTTGTTGGTGTTTGATCCCGATTCTTCAGTGCTGGATACAGCAACAGAAAACCACCTGATTGACTCCCATGGCCAGTAAAGATGCTCATTATCTGGAGTCTAGGAGGGACTTCAGATGTTCTGGATAACAGCGTATGGTGCTGCATGCACACAGAACACCTGGCTACAGTACTTCATTTAGCTTGGTCTGGTTTCCAGTTTCCACATCAGGCCTCGGAGCTGACCTGTTTACACACCTGAAGCTCACACAAGGTCTAGACACCAGCACTCGACACGAGGGAAGGTGGCAGGAGATGGCTGGCAGGGAGAGCAATGCTTCCAGAGTCCAAAGGGTAATTATTTATGTACCTAAAATGTCACTGTCTGGAGCACTGATTAAAACAACAGACCAGAGCACTGAGAGCTGTTTTGTGTTGAAGGTACTGGTCTCCTCCGACACGCGTGGCACTCATGGTGGAATCCCCTAAGTAAGTGGAGCCACTGCTCTGCCTCTTCTCCCAGGGCCCTGACCCTGGTCCCGCTGCAGCCAACGGGAGTTTTTCCATCAACTTTAAACACACTTGGGTGGATATGAGGTACAGAAACACTAGAACTTGTGCACAGAAGAATAATTAGAAAAATTTTGTTGGCTGCAGTTGTTACCATGTTGCATGTTTGTGGATTTCTCTGGCCGGACACGTGGTTAGAAGAAAGAATTAGGACTACACACATCTCTCCCATGAGAATTCACTTCCCTCATTCCAATCTGACCAAACCACCAACTCCAACAAACATCTTGACACCAGACTGTTTTCTAAGTTGTTTGCTAATCTGCAATGGGAACGACACTGAAAGGGACAGATTCTTCTGCTAAACTGGTGAGGGTGGACTGTGCACAAATCAGGGGGAAAGAATCAGTTTGAAGAACTCTAGATAAATCCATCTTGCCCACAGAAAGAAAATCCATCTTGTGGCTGGAGATAGACTCAGCTGGCCAGGTTTTAGAAGGCTGGGTTTTAGGAGGCTGAGTTCCAGTTTGGCAATGGGCCCACTGGGTGACCTGGGCACGCCACCTCATGAGTGGCTCATTGGAGGCACTTCAGCTACTGCAATTAGATGTTCCAGGCAGTCAAGATGCCTCCAGCTATTTGTTTTTTTAAATTTCACCCTCCTGGGTACTCTATAGAGAGGTTGTGGATAACAGGGGCTCCAGAGACACGGTCAAGTCAGAAGTTAAATCTGGATGTCATGGTATCTCTAAGCCCTTCCCACAGACCTGATACTTCTGCCAACCGACCTGCCTGGTTTTATGTGCACTTAACCTGTTTTACACATCTACTGGGAAAAATGGTTTTTCGATGAAGAAAGTTCCTATGTGATGCAATGACAGTGCTGGTGAAGCAGCCCTTAGTCAGAGACCTGAGCTGTGGGACTTCATTACTCATGATGAGAACAGCCTGGCTTCTGCTGGTACACTTCCCTGCTTAGGACCAAGCTGAACAACCATGCAGCCAGCGTAACTTCCCTGCCATTATTGGAGGTTCACCTGTTTGTGCTAGGGTTGGACCTGTCCCAGTCTTTACAGGCCTGGTAAAGATCCAGTTGCCTTTTCTTTTTTTTGACTCAGGCTTCAGCAAATGACAGTCAGGAGAAATATTAATCTGAAACGTGTATCCTAAACCTTTGATTGCCTTGAGCCAATGAGAAGCTGTGATTAATTTTAATCCTTTAAATGGTCAAATGCAAATCCAGAAATCTGAATTAATATATTTTGCTGGCATCACTAAAGGATTGTGAAACAGGAAATTAAGAGCACAATAACTTAAACAAAAGCTTATGAAGAAATAATGGCAGTGGAATGGGTAATGAGTCAGAGCGAAGGTTAGGCTGTTCGAGGCGCCTGTAAGAGCTGGGTACCAGTTTGGTGGGATTTGGGGACCCACTGCCCCTTCCGCTTCTGGAAAATCCCAGCCTAAAGCAGTTGCTAAGTTTTATTGCAAGTTTATAACTTCATAGTAAAAATTCTTCATAAAATTAGCTTCTCTCTGACCTTGTGCAGAGTCTCAGCTAGAGCCCTTGCCTGTGGGTATTCTTGGAGTCTATTGTCTGCGGCAGAGGCCCCGATTTGTGTTGCATGGGAGGAGTGGAAATGGTGTCCCTTAATGTCCCAGAGAGATGCTATGGTTTAATCACTTCTTGTTACTGATACTGGGCAGCAGCTTTCCAAAATGCAGGATGTATCTAGGCTTTTTGATCCTGTAAATTCTAGTTATGCATTGCCAGTTGATCTCAAGTGTCATTCATCATATTAAAAAGTGACATAAGTATTATTTATACATGACAGTTACCCTGCTAAATTACTTAGGAAGATTTAATAGGTGATAGATGTTTCCATGAGGAACAGCTGTCACAAGTACAGTCGTAAAGAGCAGTAAATAACAAGTCATAAAAGACCAACTCTGTAACAACAGATTAATCATCATTAGTCCTCTCTCTAATATTCAGAACTGCAATCAGATCATTAATTTTCTGCCTACAACCAGCAACAGGTTAACCAGACACTTTCATCACTGAGCAGCATCTCTGGAGGCCTGATCTGGGTCCTCTCTTCAATCCCATGGGGCCAGAGACAACATCACCCCAAACTCCATGAGCTGGTGCTCCTGGTGTGATGTGCTGGGCTCCTTGGTGTCTACCACAGGCACTGGATGTCATCCCGCTAACATGCTCATAAAAGTACCCAAAATATTCGGTAGCCTGTGAGCTAGTCAGGTCCAGGGGGAATGGATTTGGGAGTTGGTAATTTCTCCTTTTCTCATCCTGCCAGTCTCTGCTGTCTGTAATAGTCTGGCATGATGTCTGAGCCTGTGGAGCTGAGGAATTGTCTGTGTGTGTGTGTGTGCATGTGTCAGCCACTGCCGGAAATTCGGCATCTGGAATCGATTGTGCCACAGTCATCCTGAGCCGAGCTGGGAGCCAAGAGAGCTCCAGACGGCATGGGTGAATTTTTTTTACTTCCATGCTTGTGGGATTTTTAAAGCACAAAGCAAATTCAGAAGAAATCCAACTTCCAACATCTCTAATCCACACAAGTTGACTTCACATTCTTCGGTTTTAAATGCCAAATTGTGACCCTTGCTCAGGAGCCAGGGAAACCTCTCTCCTCCTACGCTTTCAAAAAGCTCCCACCGTTCCCTGGCACACAGCAGCCACAAAAAGCCAGCCTGGGACCAACCTCCATGCTGCCAGGGAAGGATGTGCAGTTGCATTTCACCTCTTTGCACCACTGTCATAGCAGTGAAAGGACAACAGAGGAGGCTGAAAACAGCCCCTCCAGAATCCCACATCTATCTCGGTGATGGACATCATCCCTGTGCCGTCTGCTGTCTTGTTCCCTTGGGTGAATACATGCCAAGGTGGAGACGAGAGGGAGGAATGAGGTAGAAAAGGTGGGCTGTCATCATGAAGCGGAGATGGGACTGCTCTGGGTTGCACTGGGGACCATGCAAACCCTCTGCTGCCTCCAGAGTGCCAGCAACACACGAGGATTTTTAACCCTTGAGCACTATTGAGTTCAGTTTTGCTCTGTTTTAGGGAGATGTTTCCCATTTTTTTAGAGTTTGTAACATGATGTCTCTGTGCTGCAGGAGGCAGAAGTCAGAGGGTGGATTTGGCAGCCAGGCCTGGAGGATGGTGCGCACAAGAGGGCAGTGGGAGAGGACCTGGAGCATCCTCCTGCTGTGGCTCTGTGACACCTGTAGGGCCACCTTTGTGGCACATGTGGCAAGGGTTTACAGTGGCATAAACCTGGGAATAAATAATTCACTCTATGGCCAGCCCCTTCCTGGGTAATGCAACGATATGATGTGCTACTGCAGTAAGTACATTTATCAACGGCAATCACAAACCTTTATATCTGTCACTTTAATAAACTTTCTATTAGTTTCAACTTCTCAAAACTGTTTCAGTAAAAGTCCTTCAGGTGCTCTAATAGGCAAACTCTGGCTCTGATGTGTGGTTATATATATATATACCTTTGCACTTGAACTGTTGACCAAGTCTGGGAGCAAGGCTGGGCCTGTCCACACCTGGGCTCCCATGGGAGGAGTTCAGAAAGCGAGGGGCTCCATTCTGACCCTCGTGACTCAACGGGAGGGCCCCCCTCAGCCATGCATCAGACTCACACCCTGTACATGACACAGAGATGCAGGGGAAGGCAGATATGAAGTGAGGTCTGGATCTGGCTGCTTGTCCTCTGGCTTTGCCGTCTGAGTAATCCAAACCCCTGTTTATGGGTAGAAGTGTGTTGCAGTTTACCAGGATGGATTAGCTAAGACTGAGCATTGTAAGTGTCATAAGAAACCAAATAGCTGTTGGTTAAAAAAACTGTTACAAGTTTTCACTTTGCTGCCTTAAAAAAAGCAGAAGTTGTAGGAGTAAAATGCCCTCCCCAAACCCCCAAACTGACCCAGCGATTCAGATATTCCTGAGCTATCATCTCCCTTGATCCTGCCAAGGAATTTGTGCCAAACTCCAGCCAGCAAGTGATCAGTGAGGGATGGTTAAACTGAGAAAACAAATAAACCCTGGTTCATTCTGAAGGGGTGCAGATTTTCACTGTGCATGAGTCATGACAACATACATTATGTCTACATTCAGCAACAAATCTGTTATCTCCTGGCCTGAAAAACACACCACAGATGCAAGTTACAGAAAAACATCTGCTATGAAAAGGGGATGTGTAAGTAGTTACCATCAAAAGAAATCTCCACAAACCTAAACAAATTTTAAGTACTATAATATCTCACTGCTTACCACAACAGAAAGAGCGAATCTGATTCAGAAGGAAATGATGCAAGGCCCCAACCTCCAAATCAGGACCCTCCCAGCAAGACCTCCCACAGGAACAAATGAATTTAAAATAACAAAATGAAACCAAATAAAAAGAAGGACAGGGCAGACAGCATTACCTGGGCTGCAGCTCTAGAATCACTGACATGAAAATAATAAATGAAAACATTTACTGATTAAACCACTTAGAGCCTGACACTGTCAGTGT
Source organism: Heliornis fulica (assembly GCA_013399135.1). Taxonomy (NCBI): domain Eukaryota; kingdom Metazoa; phylum Chordata; class Aves; order Gruiformes; family Heliornithidae; genus Heliornis; species Heliornis fulica. Next base: position 56,143 of record VXBZ01005910.1, on the reverse strand, counting down.
GGCCATTTCGACATCTCTGCTGTGAATCAGTGCTCTCCATAGGCTGATTGCACCATCCAAAGTTGGGTCTGCCAGATATGGTCCACAGCACACTACCTCATTTACAAAAATCCAGCTTTCTATTCAACTATGTACTTACTATGGTTTAGGGGAAGGAGCTAGATTTGGAATTAAAAACCCCATGGCTTTTATTTCGGCCACAAAACTGCTGGAGGTTTGGGCAGAGGTTATTGGGTTACATGAACTGCTGTGAGACTACGTGACAAGAAACGAAGCGGGCCCTTAAGCACACAGAAACTGGCCATCTCTCAGTTACAGGATTGTGCTTTGAAAGGCTTGAGTGGACGGGGTCAGCTTTAGGCCATGAAGTCGTGTCAGTGGGAAGCAAACGCCAGTGAACGAGCTCTTTGATGCTGTACCTGGTAAATCATTGCTCGTCAAAGCGGGTTAAGAACTGGACTATGCAGAAATTCATTATGAAGCATTAGACAACAGACAATGTATTCTGAGTCTTGGGTCTAAATTCACAAAATGTAGCCAGCCATTTGCTCTCTTGGCTTTTTATATTTTCTGCAATTCCTTCAACCCTTGCCTCTCAATAGGCATTTCTCCTAAAAGCTACTAGAACTGTCCAGCTCCATTCCTGGTGTGACAGTAGTTTCTGTCTATGTTTGGATATTGGAGTCTCAGGGTTGGAACTATTCATTAACAATGATTTTGGCCCCTGCAATTACATACCAGGCTCTAACATCTTGACTTCTTCCACTTGAGAGATGGGAGGGAATCATCTAATGGTTATGTGCTGAAGAGCTTTCTGCCCAAGTCTTTGTGGGCAAATAAAGTTTAAAAATATGTGAAAAAGAAAATGCCATATAGCATTTTTTCCTGTCTAAGTATCTACCACATTATCTCTCTGTAATTGCTCAGTTCTTTGCAATATAAAATGAAGAACTCATGAAAAAGCAGAGGAAAAGCTCCCAAATTCCCCAAAGAACCAAAAATGGGAACAACATATTCTGAAAGCTCATTCTCAGCAGCCAAACTCTGATCCAACACAGATGTAGTTGAATACTGTAGATGGAGAAAATTATAATTTTATATATTGTTTCTCTTGCTTTATCATTCTCTACATTTTTATGGGATAGCCACATCTTGCTTCATGTATGGATGTAAATACATATGTAAATGAATACCATTGTGCAAAGTCTTTTTCTGATATCACTAACAGGATATTTTCATCCCAGGGTTAGATGTACAGAATACTAAACTGCAAGCTTTTGACTTTTGAGAATTATACTATTTCCTGATAATAAAAGTATGCAACCCCAGTTTAATGCTCTCCGTTTAACAAAGGAAATCAATGTTTATTTTGTATGTCTGAAAAGCACAAACTCAATTAAAGGAATAACTGTTGAAATACTGAGTCAGGAGCTTGTACACAGACTTAATCACACATCTGGGAGAAAACCCCTGAAAGATTGATTATGCTGCTGATTGAGAATGACGCCAAAATCTATTAACCTCAACAGGATCAAGAACTGGCTAAATCTCCAAGTGCTCAGCCAGCCTCTCCAGGCTAAGGGCTGGTAAGAAACTTTCAGCATCTGCTGCAGGATTGTGTCTTCTGCTTCATCTACAGAATTGCTCCTTCCACAATAGCCCACATCCATGAAGACCTCAGGCTGCATAGGGCAGCCAGCTGGATCTGAGTACTCAGTGATGCATGGATTGGATCCCTCAAAGAATCCATCCTTTTTTTTTTTTTTTGGTAGCAATTTTACTGTATTTAAGGAAAATACAAGAGTGGACAAATGACAGAATTGGAAATGGCCAGTCTTGCTTTGTAGCACTGAAAGGTGGTGGCAATTTACAGAGAATTGTTTATGTATTTCCTGTTCACAAATACAAAAAATTTCAAAACACCCTAAAATCAGTTATTTAGAATATCAATGGCAAACTTTAACCAGCCTCATTCTAGCAGTTCCATGTCTTACTTTTAACATGAGAAATACAAGTCTTTCTGCTGGGACAGGCTGCATATTCAACATTGTCACTGGTAAAGCTGAAGTCAGTGACACAATTTTAAAGTTGTGTAATTTTTGGTGTCATTTAGACACAGCCACTTGCAGATGAAAAAGACATTAGGTTATGTTGCACTGGGCAACATAATTGCGTTATGTTATGAAGCCTGTTATGCTGTATAATGCAATTCATTATGTCATAACACACTGGGCGTTTTAACCCATGAGGGTGGCCTGTTCCACTCCCCTACTACTGATGACTTGTGTAATTTGATGGTCAAACCTATTGAAACTCCACAACATCCTCTGTTTTTCAACCTCATAGACGGTGATGTAACTCCAAAACAAGCGGTGATTAATGAAATATCATTCGTCCCACCCAGTGCAAGAAATGTCACACTGCTCCAAGTTCTGCTATTACACTGAAAATGTGTGTCTACAAGAGCTTCTGCAGTGTTGTTTCTGTCTGAGATGTGGTAGATGGTCCTCCCTGCCCCAGAATTTTCAGGTAACATGGTAGGGATGCTATAGGTACATCTGGAGGATGATTCCAGTGGTTAGAGTTGGTTAAATAGTTCCTTACTCAATAACCTAAATCATTACATATCTGATAGGTTTTGTTTTTTCTTTGAAAACCAAGAGGACAAGTTTTATGGGTAAAGGCCAAAGCCACAGCTGAGAAGGAAACTTTAGAAGAGAAAATATATGAATTTGGGAATGTCTCTTTTTCTGGAAAGGTGACTTTGTCACATCTCATGCATCAAAGACTATCTCATGTCTCGTGACTGTTGTGGGAAGGGTGCTTGAGCCCTGGACCAAGAATTGCCATATAAACCTCAAAAGTTCAGAACAACTTGTTCACTGCTCAGCTTCATCATCTCTCATGCTCATTAAAGTAAAACTATCCTATAAAGCAGGATATCACTCAGTAAATCTTCCTCTAAGTTAACTCTCAGTGAAAGAATGTGAGATGAAACAGAAAAGGAGGCTGACGGAAGGCACAAGCGAAGCTGCTGCGTGAAACGCATCCGCTTCCAGGGTCACTCAAATCAACAGTGGATGTTTTGGATAACTTCTTGTGGCTGTAACTCGACATGTCAAAGAGCAGTTCTGCCCCTCAGCCCTTCAGTTTTTCTCCCCTTATTAGCCTAACAGGAGATGTTTCTATCATTCAGTGAAATTTCTCTTCTACCACGACGCTAACACCAGTAATTCAATATATACCAACCTCTCAAACTGGTATATATCGAGGGGCTGTGGAGGTAGGAATCCTTCTGTGCTATGACACTGTTTATGAGATTTATTAGGATAATTCCACAGGTCAAAAGACAGTGGTGAAATGCCCACAGACCCCCAGGATCTGCAGCAAGCAGTCTCCTTTGCCTGGTAAACATTGTGCAAGGATGGGAACTGGGGAGAACAGGGCTGACATGCACAAAACTGACCTCTCTGTTGGTGTCATGGCTTTTTTTTTTGCAGAAAATCTAACCAGAGGAATGGTTTGCTGAAGAAGCAGATAAGCTGCAATCCCTCATGGCAGAGAAAATATGACATGAATGAAGTTGGCAAAAGAGCCTGGTGAAAGCGTAGTCAATGGGCCTGTTACTGGGATGAATATTTTTGTTACCAAAAATTGGCAAGTATTTCTTCACCCATGGGATCTTGGCTTTCTCTTCCTCCAGGCAATAGAGTGAATGGTTTTGTTCTGGTATTCTTCCAGAGGGCCTGAGAGTGGCATGACAGGAACTCGACAGATCTTGGATTTAGTAACCCTCATGTATCCATCCTTTGAAAAAATAAAGCCCAAGGAAAGCTGAAGAGGAATTTCTTCAGTGTCTTCATTCTTCTAGAAGCAGCTTATTGGTTTTACTCAGAGGTGGTGAGCAGGCAAGCAGAAGCATTACTTGGTAGGGTCAGCACCAAAATAACCAAATTGAATAAATGTGCCTGAACTGCAGGCAGTAACCTGGGGCACAGCAGCAATCCAAACTGGGTCTGGAGCTCTGTTGTCAGTGAACCCTTATCATATCATGTCACTGCACTATACACAAAGGGTAAGGCTCCACTCACCATCCTCACATCTTTAACACAACTGCACATACAAGAGTCTAAAAGCTCTTCTGTCCCCCACTATATTCAATCATTTTCTTTCCTTAACAGAGGCTGATTTTCCCAGTTTTCTCCTGCCTGCATAATGAAAAATACTGTAGTAAGGAAGAAAATGTTGCAGCAGCTCCCTCTTATAATGAAAACCACATTGTGGCAGAGCCCTGAGGACTGGCTGGGGGAGGAGGAGGCACAGGGGCTCCCTGGCTCTGCTCGTAAGTATGATTCAGTAAGTCATTGCCAGGGTAAGCATATAAATCTGTCCTTCTTGAACAGAATCCAAACAATCAGAAGTATCCCCCTTGCTGTATTCAAAACGTCTCTGCTGCTACTGAAGAAATAAAGAAGTGGATAAAAACAAACACCCTTTGGTGGAAGGCGAAAAGGAAAACATTCAGTGTAAATATTCACATGGCCAGTGAGGAGCTTTGATCACAGGCTCAAGTTCTGGCTGCTCCTAATGCTCCTGAGAGGTATCCTACCTCACTAGTGGCATCAGATGTTAGAATGGATGTCCCAGAGACAAGAAAAAGCAGATAGGAAAGAAGAAGAAAAAATTATTCAACAATTCTTCACCTGCAGCAAATATGGTTTAGCTAATGTGCAAGTCTGGATTTGTACAGAAAGTAGAATCTACTATTGCATCCTACTTCCATCACTGTGCCTTGCTGGGGCCTTCACCATTGATCTTCATCATTCATTTCTTGATCTTCACCATTCAGCTGGCTCGGTCGAATGGTGAAGATCAAGAAAAAATCCCTTTTATGAAAGTCAAAACTGGTGTCTAATTTCCAGTGTCAGAATAAAAAACCCAATTCTGACAGATTTTGCATTGCAAATGAAGACTATCAAGCTATCAGAATGCAAGCTCTCCAACCCCCAAAATCTAACTCTGTATAATGTCACTAAAGAAGTCATTATCTGCTACAATTAGTGCCTGGTAAGATGGCTCACCCTGCTGTTAACCCGGTGTCTGTGTGAGAAGCTTTTCAGATGTCGTGCTATTGTCTGCTGTTTTGTTTAAAAAGTTGATTCTAGTTCTTATCTTAAAGACCATTTTCTGCAAATGCAATGATGATTTCAGAGAGTTGGTGTTACAGCCAAATACCAGATGTTACAGACATCTTTTCCTCCAGATAGTGATTCAAACTGTGTATCTAAACATGGTGATACTTGAAATGACCTCTCTAACTATGTTACAGGATCCAGTTCTGCTGCAGAATCCTAAAACTGCCCATCATTCCCTACTGAGAAGATACAAATAATTATGTCTTCTATTATTGGTCTTGGTTGGGAACACCAAGTACAAATCAGACAGTCAAACTGTGCTAGTCAATGCCTTATCTCACAGGCTCTTCACTTGCATACCAGGTTGAATCTGTGCTGCAAGTCTAGGCCAGCTACACTGAGAGTTTGTCTTTCTAGAGATGTTTATAGCCTGGTAAAAGGAGGACTCAGATGAGCCAGGTTACCCTAAGTATGGCTGTAGACAACAGAAAGTCAATCAAGTCATGGCCACTAGAGGTCAAGAAGATGCCACGAGACAGTTCATCCTCTGTGTGTAATCAGCTGGATTCTGCCCTACAAACACACACAGAAGACCATAGATTTTTCTGGGGTTTTTTAACAGGTCTTTGGTAGCTGCATACTTATCTTTCCATACTTACCCTCAAATATGTAAACTTTAATGCAAATTGGTATCTTGAAGATGGTTTGGACTTTCTGTAGGTCATTTTTTCCTTACCTCTTGCTTAACCAACTCCACTCTTGAGTGTATATTTATTGTAGACTATGAGATGTAATTCCCAACAGTGAAAGTTCTGACGATACAATTTCAACGGGTCATTTCCATCTTGAGTACAACCTCTTCCTGCATTAGCTCAGCT